>PJEM01004671.1:0-122958 GCA_004023845.1 Helogale parvula
CTGCCTACAGGCCTCAGCACCTGTCCCCAAACATGGCCGCCTCTATGGACCAAATACTGGACCCAGTATGTCACAAACATTCATCCCTCAGCAGCCCTGTGGCCCCACCCAAGAGACAGGTTCACTGAGAGTGTGCAGACCCACCGCTCACTTGTTCCATGACCTTGGGCAGTTTGCTCCCTCCCTCCTTGGCCTCAGTTTTCTCAGGTATAAAATGGGGAGCTTAGATGACACTGTGTTTAAGACCCCTCATAGGTCTAAAACTTGATACTTCACAGTTTCTTCCTTAAAAAAAAATTCCTCTAGTGAGCTTATGTTTCCAGTTTTATATTCAGAACTGTGACTGTTTTAAGGGGAACACTGATCAAATGGACTCCATGATGCATCCCAGCAGGGCCTCCAGAAAGCAGATTTGAGCTAAACACAGGACCTCTTCCGGGGGCGTGTTGCAGCTGAATTTACAAAATAACTTTCCAGGTCTGCACTCCTGAGTGATGAAAGGGCACAGGCCTTAGAAATAACAAGACCCAGGTTAAAAATGGCTCTGCCACCTATGACGACCGCCTTCTTGAGTTTTCTCGGCCTCAGATTCCCCCCTGGAAAACCGGGACAAAAGTAAACAACCGCAGAGGGCCACAGTATGAAATGAAGCACACGGTGTCCCCAAAGTGCTGGTGCAGCGAGGGCACGTGTACCTGGCTGCTGGTATGACCATCCTCATTCTTACTGTCACTTTTAGCAAAACGACAAGGTCAGGGGTCAGTGGGAGGGTGCCCCTGCCCATGCAAAGCCTCTTCAGTGACAAAACCACCTCTGAACAGACCACGAAAGATATCTGACAGCAGGGCAGACCTTAGTGCCAAGAGCCAGACTCACTTTGAGTCTTCATTCAAGTAACTCAGCCAAGGCCCTCACCCACTTTTCAGAATCACAGCTTGAAGGAATCATCCCAATCCTAGGGGCAGCGGATGGCCTTCCCTCCTTGAAGGTGTCCACACAGAGACACCACGACCCTCTCTGAAGAGCAGGGCAAGGTCTCCGCCCGTGGTGGCCAGACTGCGTCCTGAGCTACTGAGGCAGAGAAGCCCGGAGGGAGCAGGGCAGCAGGCCAGGTACCAGCTGTGCGTACTATGTGCCGCGGAGGCTGGGCCACCGCACGGAGACCGGGGCCCTTTACGAACTCAGAAGAGCACTTGTTCCAAGAGACAGAACACAGTCGCAAGGTGAATTTCTACATTAAACATTATCTTCAAAAATCAACTCCTTAATTCAGAAGGACTAAAAGTCAAGTCTCCTATCCCAGTATCCCCGAGAGACCTCAGACAAGGGTTCTTTCCTCAAAGGGGAGACATGAAGATAAAACCTTGCCCTCTGCTCTTCCATTCAGGAGCCCCGCTGTCCACATTCCCCCAAATACCGTTAGCAAAGTAATTCTGCTGTGCTGGCAGGTGAGGTCAAGGCTACCTCACCTGGGCACTCCCAGACTGTGCCAGGGTATCTCCATATTTGGAAAAGCTTCTCTCCCTCTGCCTTTTTTCTTAAAGAAATAATAATAGTAGCAACACAATCCAAACTTTATTTTGTTGGAAGTCAGTCTGTTTACTGAACAAAGGTCTAGGTTAGAGCATTCCTGGCCACTGTGAATAAAGAAGGAGGAGGTTTGTGGGATTTTATGTTAAGTTTGTTTGTTTGTTTGTTTGTTTGGAGAGACGGAGCTCAAAAGCGGGGGACAGGTAGAGAAGAAGAGAGAGAATCCCAAGCAAGCTCTGAGATATCAGCACAGAGCCTGACTTGGGGCTTCCTGACTTGGGGCTTGAACTCATGAACCATGAGATCATAACCTGAGCCCAAATCAAGAATCAGACGCTTAACTGACTGAGCCACCCAGGTGTCCCGGAGTTTTTGTTTTTTAAAAAGTCTTGGGAGCTTTGCTACCAGGCCAGGGGGCTCATAGCCCCAGGACCACATCAGAATCACCTGGACAGCCTTAAGAAATACCAATTCCTGACTCTATGCCAGGCAATGAAACTGGAATCTCTGGGCCTGTGATAGAGAGAAGATAAATCAACGGAACACTGGCTCTCCCGGTATCAGCTGAAATGAGCAGCCACAGCCTCCCCAACCCATATAACGGGGGAAGCAGTGTGCCAATCTCATAGGGCCATTGCGAAGACTAAGTAAATTCGCTCCTGTGAAGTGCTGAATCGCATGTGCCCAGTTCCTCCCAAGACCGTGAAGGGATGAGTGCTAACACTACGCTGTGTGCAACAACTTGACATCATCGTGAAGGTGGGACGCTCTCTCAGGCTCAGCGGTGTAAAGCGGGGGCCCTTGCCTGAGCCCCGGTGTCCTCACTTGTGAAATGGGATAATAACTGTATCGACCCCAGAAAGTCATTCCGAAGATTCGGCGACACGAGTTATGGAGAGTTTAGCACACGCACAGCCCAGTGCACACCAAGGCACATTGGCTCTCGCTGTTGGAAACAGTGATGGATAACCTAGAAGTGCCCCATTACAGAGATGGGTTGAGTGACTGGCCAGAGGTCACCAACTGGTAAACAGAACACCCAAGATTTGAACCTCAGGCTGTCTCTTCTCCAAAGTCCACATTTTCCCCTCCTTGTCAATCATCGCTCTAACAATAGGTTGGTCGCTTCTTCCATGATAGCTGCAGCCCTCAGCCTGGCTTTCGAGGCCTTTGAGGTTGGGCTCCAACCAGCTTTCCCGATCCTACCTGCACTCACATCCGCTGCTCCTGGAATGAGCACTGTGCATCTTTACCCTGCGGCCTCTAGTGCCATTTCTGCGCATGCCTCTTCCAGAGCCTGGCCCAGACGCGCCCCCATGATCGGCCTGCTGGATCCACTTCTCCGTGCGCTGAGAGTCCGTTGGCAGTTATTTTAGTGTTTCAGATAACACTGCATCTCGCTTACAGGCAGATCTGTCCCGCTGGCCTGTGGGCTCTTCGAACTGGAATTGTTCTCACTTATGTCCTGGCCACTGCCTTCCGTAATTCAACCTAATGCCTTCGGTTTTCGAGTGGGGGTTGAGGGAAACACGTTGTCATAAATTGACCCATTTGATTCATAAGAGATGTCACAGGCATACTTAACACTATTAATTTTCCATGAGGTTTGGCTGTGAAGCACTTGGCAAACTGTCCATGATGAGTGTTTGACAGTCAGTCATGCTGGAAATTCAGGACAGCAGATGGGTGTGGTTGGCAGCATATGGCTGAGTGTAGGTTCGGTGTTTATGCATTTATACAAACTATGACTTTATATTTAAGTGTAAAGAAGGGAAAGAATTCAAAATTAAGCTGTGCATTTTGAGGAGCTGTGTTCATGCTTTTAAATGAGAAGCAAGTTTGGGGATGCAGACAGGTCACTTTCCAGTGCCACCACGCAGGGAAAAGCCTGGAGTCCTCTTGCCCTAGAAGGACCTCTGATGCTGACGAGGGGCCTATGTGATGGACTGAGTCCCTATATTTTCTGAATTCATTTGACAGATTCTAAACCATCTTTCCAGTATGGAGCACACTGCCCCATCGGATCTGGGCTTTGGGGGAGGGGCAGATTAGGTTCCATTTGTTTTGCAGAAATACATTCAGGCCTTAGCTACGTTGTAATTCCCAGAGGGATTACTAAATCTTGACATTTGGAGATGAGCCTATCCAACAAATGCCTTGTTTTATGGATGGGGAGAGGGGGCCCAGGAAGGAAAGTGACTTACCCAAGGTCATAAAGGGTCACTGAGTAGAGCAGGAGCAAGGACCCTCTTCTCTGAGTTCAGGGACTACCTCCCTATACACTGCGCTGTGTAATTTACCGCAGGCATGGCTGGGGTTGGGAGAGACCTGTGCCCTCCTGGGACGATGGTGTGGATACAGAGCTGCATGAACCCATCCTCCCGTCTCTCCTGGGTCAAGCAGGTCAGAGCTGGAGGGACACTGGAGAATGTATAGCCCTGTGTGTGCTCCCCATACTGGAAGGAGGAGGCAGTGAGCCAGGAGCAAGAAAATCCCAAGCCCAGTGATGTTGAAGGTGTTAATGGCATTTGGAGGTGGGGAGAACTTGGGGGAGTAATTAGGGTCAGATGAGGCCACGAGGGTGGGATCCTCAGACTGAGAGCAATGCCTTCATATAAAGAGGAGGAGACGTGGGGTCTTGCTCAATGCTCCCACCATATGAGGACACAACAGAGGAGACAGCCCTCTGCAAGCCAAGGAAAGTGCTCTCTCCAGATACTTGATGTGCTAGAGCCTTGATTTTGGACTTCCAGCTTCTAGAAATGTCAGCAGTCAATGTTTGTTTTTTAAGCCACCCCGTCTATGGTAACTTGTTAGGGCAGCCTGAGCTAAAACACTCATCTCCCACAACTGCTTCATTTTATAAATGAATAGACTGAAGCCAGACAGGCTCCGTGACTTTTCCAAAGCCACACAAGACCCAGGACATTCAGCTAAACCACAATGTCTTTGTCTTTTTGCCCCACACACTTTCTAAAGGGTCAGGAAATTCTCCACCCTATAGGCACATCCAGAAAAGGCTAGAACCATTCCATGCATCTTCTGAGGAACTAGAATGCTCAAGTCAGGAGGACTTGAAAGATTTCCTGTTTTTAAAAAACTCAAATCGAAAAGTGCTGTCATTTTCCTTAAATACATTCTTTTGAATAAAACATCTATTCTTGATGCCAGCAGCAGGCTTCGAAACATGTTCAAGATGACATGATTGATAACAAGAAGGCTTTTTCAAGATGTTTCTAATTTCATCTTCCTGGTTAAAGAATGCGAACTTTCTAACATGATGTATGGTCTAATAAGAAGGTGTGCTCGAACCAAAGTTATTTATTTATGCCTCCATCTTTGACAGATGAATATTAACTACTGAGAAAATTGTAAAGCCAATTAGTAAGAGCTGCATAACGTCCATATGAGCGAATGTGAGCACAGAAATCCCCGCCACGTCCGCAGGGAGAGCCGCAGGCGGCCCCTGCCTTCCTCCGGGAGGCTGCAGTGGGGCAGGGCGTGGTGGCTCCTCCCCCCGCAAGGTGCCCTCATGTTGGCCTTGATGACGCCCAGTCCGAGAGCTGGCTCTGGGATGCACCCATGATGCTGAATTACCTCCACGCAGGAGCTGCGGGCCCTGCTGCTCGGCCGCTGACCTCCTGCACCGAAGGCAGGGGAGGGAGGATGGAGAGAAGCTCCAAGGATGAGCGCTGCCCTAGTCTGCCTCCAGGAAGGAGTCCGCGGTAGGGGCAGTGGGGGTCACAGCTGCCACACCCACTCACCTCCTCCTAGTCTGGTCTGCTCCTCATGAAGAGCTTGCCCCCAGGAGCTGGGCGTGCTACAAACATTTACTGAGCACCCACTATGTGCCAGCACCAGAAATGCAAAACCCACACAATCCCTGCTCTCATGGGGCTTCCGGTCCAGAAGGCAGTGAAAGGGCGGTAGTGCAATACCCCCGGGCTCCGTGAGAGAGCTCTTACGCTAGGACAGTGTCACTCCACACCCCCTTGATCCACCTCCTTGCTGGAGCTGAAAAAGGGAGGGGGAGGGGCTGACAGCAGCTTCCAACATTAACAAAAGGTTAATTTATCCAGGCATGCTGCAAATGTTGTGTTGTGCTTCCAGAAGTGAAGAACAAACAACCTGAGGTTTCACTTGAAGGCTGTAAATTATTCTTTCCCCCAGCACCCTGGGCACCAATCTGTCATCCAGCGTTTCCTTAGTCCATTGCTAACTTTTAATAATTTCTTGACAACTGCTTGCTCCATATTAACATCACAATACCACACTGCAGTGCAAGAAAGCAGTGGCTTTTGAGGTGGAGAAGGACAATCCCCCCTCGGGCCATCCCCTCAATCCCCTGCATATTTAGCCAATGATCAGCTGCCTACAAACTGACCTGTATGCTTTTTTCCATTACAAGCACCCTGTCTTTAAAGGAAAAGTCCTCTCTCCAGCCTGAACCACCAGTGGGAATTAAAAACCCAGCAGAGCTACCAGTTTGCTCTGTCCCTGACTCCCCTTGCCTTGTCTGGGGCCCTCACTAAAGTATGGGAATGAGTTTTCCATTAAGCATCCCTTGGCTGCTTGATGAGCCTCAGATGATACAAGGGACTTGCAAGAAGGACAGAAATCAGACCTCGGGTTGTAGAATCCTGGCCTATCGGAGCTGAGAGGGAACCTTGGCCATCTTCCCATCCTAACCCCTGATGTGGTTTCCTTGTCCAGAGAAGGACAGTCCCTCCATCCGCAGAGGAATGTCACACACACAGGAATGTCAGGCCTGGGGCAGGAACACCGCTCTTGGCCACTAGATCACTTTGACCAAAGCACGCAGCTTCTGCCCATTCAGCCTTGTCCACCTCCTCACCCCAATTCATCATCCTGGGATTTAACACCCTAAATAAACTGTGTGAAGTTCCCAGCCGCTTGTTAAGAACCCAGCCCCACAGGTGCAATGGAAAACATTAGAAACTATGGACAAGGCATTCGCACGTTTGATTATGTATAGCAGTTCCTAAGCCCCCTCTGGACTAAAGTCTCTGGTGTTCCAGAAGAGAGTACGTGGAATTTCAATTTCTCCCTGGGCTCAAGTACGGAATGTGCAGTCACAAACTGCTTTTCATGGCCAAACTGATTAGCTTCTCTACATCTTCACCTAAGGAAATGCAAGAGGTCCAAGCGCTCAGTTTCAGCACCAAATCCATCCTTAAGTTAAATGCAAACATTGTTCCTCATTACTCAGCTGCATCTTCTTTGAGAGGAATTTCATTGTGATATGATTTGGACAAACCCGTGGAATAATATTAAAACCATAAACTATACAGAAGTACATACGATGACAGGCAGGGGGACAAGCCGGGAACTCTGGAAAGTTATGATCATGCTCCGAACAGAGTGTCACAGCATCTAACTACAACTCATAACGTTAACTCTCAGACTCTTTAGACATCTTTATTTCTTGTCGGGAAAATGAAGTTATTGTTTGTCATCCTGGGCCGCCTGAGTATCCATCTTACATCAAAGACAACAAAAATATTTAATTTTATATGTTCCTCTACCCATCTTTTTAGCACAAAAGGACTTCATACTCAAATTAATACACTTGTTCAGAATGCCAGTTGTGAAAACCACAGCACAGCATTAAATGAAGAACGTTACATGATACACACAACTCCTTCTGCCATTTTTTTTTAGGTAAGACCGAAGGAGAGGAAAAGGAAGTGTGTATCATTATAAGTCACTTCCTAAAGTGTAGAAATCTCCTTTACATCACGGCCATTTGGTGATCAGCTCCATTAACAGGTAATTATCTGTTAGTGGGAGGTGAGACTGTTGTATTTGTCATGGAATTTGCAAAGAAATAACCAGCCCCACCCAAGTTATTGGTGTGTGTGGGTTTTCTGGATTTGAGCTTCAGTGGGGTATCAGGACCACAGAAATGGGGCAAGGAGGAAATAAGACAGAGAAAGACAAACACCGTACGCTCTCACCCATATGTGGAATCTTAAAAAGCCGAACTCCTAGAAACAGACTAGAATGGTGGTTTCCAGGGGCTGCAGAGTGGGGGGAAGTGGGGAGACGTTCGTCCAAGGCAACAAACTTAGAGTTATAAGATGAACAAGTTCTGGGGATCTAATGTACAGTGTAATGATTAGAGCTCACAATACTGTACCGTACACTTGAAAATTTGAGAGAGTAGCTTTGAAATGCTTTCATCACAAAAGAAATGGTAATTATGTGATGTGATGGAGGTGTTAACTGACCTATTGTGGTGATGATTTCGCAGCATAAACATGTATCAAATCATTACGTAGGCCTTAAATTTACACAATGTTGCATGTCAGTTATATCTCAGTAAAGGGGGGATAGACTTTTTTTTTAAGAGAATACAGAGGTGAGAGTCAGACGACAAGGCTAACTGAAGATATGTAGATATGTCTCTAAGATATGAAAATACGTCTCCAAATCGATGTAGGCACTGACCTTGGAGAACTTACTTCTATTAGCGCCACCTTAGTCCTGTAACTTGGGGTCGCTTACCTAACACCTTGCTGCACCTCCTGTTCCTCAGCTGTAAACCCAGCACAAGCATACCACCTCCAGAACAGTGTGGAAGCCAACAACTGGAAAACCTTCACTGACAGCCTGGATCACAGTAAGTGTTAGTTGTTCATCCCACCTGACCACCTGACAAGTTCTTTCCTTCTGTCTCTTAATCTCTCTTTAATACCTTCTCCTTTTGCCTTTCAAAACAAAAGTCCCTAGGGGGCGCCTGGGTTGCTCAGTCAGTTGAGCATCCAACTTCCTCAGGTCATGATCTCGCAGTTTGTGGGTTCGAGCCCCGCGTGAGGCTCTGTGCTGACAGCTCAGAGCCTGGAGCCTACTTTGGATTCTGTGTCTCCCTCTCTCTCTGCCCCTCCCCTGCTCGTGCTCTGTCTCTCTCTCTCTAAAAACTAAATAAACATAAAAAAAAATGAAAGTCCCCAAATTTCATGATCTTGTTGGGTCAAAATCTATATGCATTGTTGATTTCACTAATTATTCCAAAGTGCCCTTTCAAAAATACTAGTATATTTTGCATCTGGCATGCACACAACACTGACAAGAGAAACCAGTAAGTAATTTCAAGACCATGAGAAAGTTACTTAAGTGTGTGGAAGTTTTCCAGGTGTATTTATTTTCAATGAAAGAAAATACAGTCATCTTGATAGCTAAGAGAGGTGCTTCTGTAGAAGAGGAAGTACACTATTCTTGCTCACTCAACTCAAAACCATAAAGAAATGGGGTGACAATGCCAATGTCTCCCACCTCTCTCCATTCACTCCTTTGTCCTGACCTTGCCTGTATTTCCCTGAAAAAAACAAAGGCATTAACCAAGCTCATGAATCATCCCTTACCACCTCTGTGAGCTGGTCCCAACTTCCCTCCCTCGTTTCACAGCTCAGAAGAGGCTCTCAACTGCCCACAGACCAGTCACTCCATGTGCTTCTGGACTCTAGCCTCTAATCTGTCTTCAAATTTTCCCACGTCCAATCTTCCCTCCCCGGATCATCCATCCTGCGCCACCCACCACCGCCTCACGCCCTGAGTGTTCCCGTCAGCACAGAAGCAAGCTTTGAGTCTCCCATCTTGAGACAAGAACGCTGTCTCCTGACGCCACGCTCCTACCTGCTTCACTCAGGAGACGTCCTCACGTCAGCTCTGCTCCTTTTGCTTATCAGTTAGCAACTCCTTCCACTGGGGCTTCTGTGCCCACACCGTCATGGAAACCGCCCCCTCTGAGGTCGGCCGAGGCCTCCTCTGCTCAGATCTGTGAGTCGCCATGCCCCGGGGACCTGCCCTCTCCCCCTACTCCCTCAGCACCCACCACACCTGAGCAAGCAGACCCAACGGCTTCCACCACAAGCACCTGCTACTCTGCGTGGGGGCCTTTTCCGGCCACTGGAGCATGCTCAGCTCACACAAGCAGACCAGATGCCCGGGGGGTTAGCACTTCATGGGAGCAGCCCATGCCAGGGGATAAATACCGCAGCTCCCTCACCTTCTGTGGGGGTAGCCTTGAGGCATGTTCTACAATATCTACCCGACTTCCCATGCTAGGCGGAGCCCCAGTGTGATTGATTATTGGTCAGGGGTAGCTATGGACTGAATTGTGCCCTCCCAGAATTCCTATGTCAAAGCTCTCTCACTCTCCCCAGCCCCCACCAGGTGAGGCCACAGCAAGGACATGGTCATCGGCAAGCCAGGAAGAGAAGGTCCACCATAACCTGCTCATGCTGGCCCCTTGATCTCAGGCCCCCAGCCCCTGGAACTATGAGAAATCAGTGACTAATGAGCAAGCCCCCTCCCCATCTGTGGTATTTTATTGTGGCAGTCCAGACTAATACAGGGGTTTTGTGATTAGAATTCACAGACATCGAAGCTGGCTGATTCAGGGGTGAGGTCCAAGCTGGAGACATAAACCCAGGAGGCCTCAGCACACAGACAACTTGGAAAAACAAAAGGGGGGGGTAAGATACTTCCTACCTCACAGGTGGCTGTGAGGCCTAAAACAGACACTTCACCCTGCCTGCTCAGCACTGTGACAGGGCACATACGAGAGCTTGGTAAATACGACTGTTATTTGCAGAAGGTCACACAAGGATATGCTCTTGGAATCACAGAATTTTGGATAGATCATCTAGCTCAAAAACCTTAATTTGCAGCCGGGGAAACTAAGCTAAGCCAAGATTATTGACTTGCCTGGCATTTTTCTACCGTTAACGATTGTTTTTTTAAGATTTACAGACCCAGCCATAAAGGAGGAAGGTGAAGTTTAACTGTACCTTGATATGCAATTAGACGGAAGGGTACCAATAAACCTTGGAAATGCCAACGCCAAAGAGCACTCTTTAGTCCTGCTTTTGTGACTCCTTCTTCATCCAATGCTGCCGGCCAGTCTCCTAACTTGGTTTCCATGAAATGTTGCTCTCTCGACTTCCTGATGAGAAAGAGAGGGAAAGAGGGGAAATTACCAGGCCAAAGGGACAGTGACGGGGCTGCAGCCCCTGGAAGCAGAGCCTACGACAGGACTGCACGGCTGAGCCAGTGAAGGAGGCTGCATGGGGCAGGGGAGGCGCCAAGCAGGATGTGACCTCAAACAGAGGCGAGCCTCATCCCTGGGGGGCTCCAGAGCGGGAGAAGTGGGTCCCACCCGGCAGAGGGTGAGTCAGGGGACAGGACAGTCGGGCAGAGGGAGGGCAGACTCTAGGGTGGGGGTCCACAGGCAGCCCCTGTCTCTCTGAGGGCAATTCTGCAGGGAGGGGGCAGCTGGGATTAGCGGCCAACACTCACAGCAGCTAGAAGGTGGTACACCTGCTCCCCAAAAAGGGGACCTGGGTGGAGACCCAGTTATGTCCACTCCGGGGAGAAGGAGGGAGGAAGCAAGGACCGCTGTGCTAACTGACCCTTGGAGAAGTGCCCTGGAGGCTTCCGTTCTCAGGCCTGCAATCTTCCTAAAAGCCCAACAAGGTCCCCGGGTAGGCATTGCTAATTCCAGCTTATTGATGAGGAAAACAGGGAGCATTTGTCCCAAAAATCGAAGGAACAATGAAGTGACCCCTCCACCCCCAGAAAACGACCAACCAATGTGTGAAAGTGTCAAATTACTCACTTTTAAAGACCAGACCACAGGTCCCAGAAGGACCTCAAAACTCCAATTCTAGGATTAGGGAGAAGGCATCAGACCTCAGTTTTCTGTACTGCTTAAATTTTCCAGGCCTCAAGTTCCAAATCTGTCAAATGGGCATGGCATTAACTGACTGTGGTAGACTGAGCCATGGTCTCCAAAGATTCCTACAGCCTACTCTTGGGGACCTGTGAATGTTACCTTACAGGGGATTTTACAGATGTGATTAAAGTAAGGGTCTTGAGGTGGAGGTTATCCTGGATTATCTGGTGAATTCTAAATGTAATCACAAATGTCCTTGGAGAGAGAAGCAGAGAGAGATTGGCAACAGAAAAGAAGGCCATGTGACAACAGAAGCAGATTCAGAGGAAGAAGAGGCCAAGCCTCTGGCTTCGAAGATGAAGAAAGGGCCCACGAGCCAAGGAATATTCCAGAAACAACGAACATAAGGAAATGGACTGTCCTAGAGCCTCCAGAAGGAACTAGCCAGCGCTTTGATGCTGGCCCCATAAGACTCTCCTTGAACTTCTGACTTCTAGAATTGAGAATAAATCTGAAGTATTTTCAAGCCACTGAGTCTGTGATCATCTGTAACAGCAGCAAGAAGAAACAGATAAACCGAACGTCAGTTCACTCTAAGAAAATCGTGCATGTGGCTCACAGGCTAGTGCTCTCAAGGCCTGGGGTGGGGCCATGTGGCCAGTAGAGATGGAGGAGGAGGTTGGAGCTCCAGTTCCCCAGATCCACAGCTACTGGACGCCACTGCCTTGCTCAGAGGCTCCCTGAGTGTTCCCACCACACAGCCCCCCCACAGCCCCCCCTCAGCCCGGAGCTGGGCAGGAGAAGGAGTTTAGCACATGTCTGCTGAGTGACTGAGTTCTGGGTGGCCTGGGCATGAAGAAGGTCAGGTTCGAGCAGGACCAGCGGCAGGAGATGTGCACCTACAGAAAGACATGCAGGCCTGCAGAATGAATGAGTGCGGTCTCGATGAACAGGCCAGCAACATTCAGCCTCCCTCAGGGCCCACAGAGCCCCAGCTCAGAGAGCAGGAAACGGAGCCAAGGAAGGGAAGTTGTCCACCCACCTCTGCCACCAATGTGCCCTGTGACTTCAGACTAGTCTCCCTCACCCTGCTCTCTGGGCCCCCATCTCCTAGTCTGTGGGTGACATGTGCCCAAGGAGCCGGCCCTCTCTGATGCCGGGTAGCCCCAGATTCCTGGACAGCCCTGTGGCCAGCCAGTCGGACCCCAGTGGACACTGAGCACCTAGAGGTTCACAGAGCCAAAGGCTCAGGGAGAGCCAATTCTGGGACCTCCAAAAGCCAGGTGAAAGAGGCAAGGCCGGGAGGCACTGTCAAATAATTTGCCTAAAAACAGGCCAACACAGCCTATAAAATGCATACTGCACATGTCTCCTAAACCAACAGAGACTGAACAGAGTGTGCCTGATACATGTACAGAAGCAGGAGCATTGTCAGAAGACACAGAGCTAGTTCCTAGGAGAGAAAGGTGACTGAAAAGGGGCCCAGGGCTCTGGAGTCTTCTCAGTGACAGCACTGCCCCAGAATCTTCCAAGACTCCATCTCAACTTCCCCGGGAAGAGAGAGGCCTCTTAAGCAGCATGATCTGGGTGTGTTATTTGCATTTATGGTAATCCGCTGTGGTCGGCTGGGGAGCTGAACCTGGAGAGGAAAGGCACCTGCTCAAGGCCAGAAAGCTACAAAACGGCTGAAACAGGCTTCAACATCACGACTGTTGAACCCCAAACCCCAAGGCTTTTAGCCACTAGGCAAACTACAGAGATGAATTAAGATAGTGTTTCCCATAGTAGACCAGCCTGGGTCACTAACAGAAACTTCCGGAGGTTATAGCACACGCCTAAGCTTTGGAGTGGACATGGGAAAAGGAAGTGATCATGCCTGTCCAAAAAACAAATGTCCATCACTCTGTCAAGGACAAAAACATGGACAAAAGGACCAAGCATGGTATAGGACTGTCCTTCGGGAACCCCCAAAGCCGGCAGTAGGCACTGGCTTGCTCTCAGAAAGGACTTTATTATGGGTCAGAGCTGAAGCTGGAACGGGCCACCCCAGAGGTAGTGAGCTTCCCATCACAAAGGGTGTTCCAACAGAAAACCTTTCCAGGGTGCCTGAGTGGCTTAGGCGGTTAAGGCTCTGACTTTGGCTCAGGTCATAAATTTGAGCCCCACATCAGGCTCTGGGCTGACAGCTCAGAGCCTGGGGCCTGCTTCAGATTCTATGTCTCCTTCTCTCTCCGCCCCTCCCCAGCTTGCACTCCATCTCTCTCTCTCTCAAAAATAAACAAATATTTTTAAAAAAATTTTTTTAAAGAAAACCTTTCTAAAACACAGACTTGACAATATAAGCCTCATCCTCATTGGGCTTTTCCCAGTCTCACAACACCCCTTTGCCACGGGCATATTCTCTACACAGCAGAACCTCTTACCAAGCTCAGGCCTCTCAGCCTCCACCCACACCGCCCCCTCTGCTGAATCGTCCATGAGCCCTTCTGACCCCTCGAGACTCCAAACTGTTTTTACGGATCTGCTCAAACACCGCTCCTGTCCCGGCCACACCCCGAGCAGGTCTGGGGACATGATCTCTACACAACTATGCCATCAGCTTCCTATTTGCCTCTTTCCCCATGTCTCTGGCGGTCATCCAACAGCAGTAACTTTGTTCCCCCATTCCCTACCACCACCCCTAACTCTAAGTGGGCCTCTATTAATGTCGTTGCATGACCGTAACTGGCTTCTATGGTTTGCACCCTAAGCCAAGTCTGCTGCCTTCCCATCTTCCTGGAAAGAAAAGCCAGCACGCCCACAGCCCTGCTCCTGAAAGCTCTGAACTCAAAGAGAGAAAGCCGGCCCTGCTCTGCCGAGAAGCCTGCGGTTGGATAGCTAATCAGGTCATCTTTGAAGCTGAGACCATAACAATTTTATTTTAAAAAATTAAAAAGCTCAAGGAAGAAATAATCAAGGAGCTCAATTAGGGACATCTGGGCTCAGATTTCGTAAAAGTCAGTGATATTTTACAAATAAGAAGGCTTTCCTGATTCTCAAGGGACACACTGAGGTTCGCTAGTATCCAACCATTTGCACCCCGCCCCCCTCATGGAGATTAAAACACATCTCCCCGGCCTCCCTCTGCATCTCTGCTGTTTCAACACTGAAGACAGTCCTCTGGCATATGGCCGTACAGGACAGATGGTTATCGTTTCTTCTAGCAGGATACAGTTCCCTTCCTTCCTCACGATGGGAATGTGGGGGCTGCCTCTCGGTGGAGAACCCACTGATGGACGGAAGCAACAGTCCCCTCCCTTCCAAGGAAATGTGCATGGAGAGCCGCCCAGGCCCCTGACATGAGTCAATTCCAATTGGATGTCTCTGACCAAGTCGTCCCATGGAACGCCCCTGTAAGCTCTCATGGGGACACATGGACACAATCAGGGATGACCTCCAAGTGGATAGCATTGGACTCAATAATAATTCAAGCCCCTCACACTTGTACAGAGCTTTGCTATTTGCAAATGGCTTGCCCAGACACCCTTTCATTCAGTGGCCCCAAGATGTTCAGAGAAGATGTCATTGGCCTTTCCCTGTTGTACATACAGAGCCTGAGTCCCAAAGAAGGGGAAGTGACTTTCCCAGACTGCTTCCTGATTTCTAACTCTGAGCTCTCCTTATGGTGCCTTACCCATCTCTGCAGTGCGGAGTAAGAGATCAGCAAGTGTTTTTGATTTAATTATATTTCTGCACAGAGACAAAGAAAAGATGCCTCTTGGTGTTGGTGTGAATCTATTTTAGGGAGCACAAGATAAGGCGTTCAGAAGGTGGGGGTGCATCCTGAGTGGCCCCCTCATGACCCAGCAGAGACATTCACACATCTCATGAACCAAGCCAACGCACTCTTGTGGCCCAGAACAATCCGCCTTCCCCCTCGGGGTCACATGGCTGCCAGGAGGCGAGAGCGGGTTTTGAACCCAGGCTGCCCGACCACAAAGTCCTTGCCTCACCTCCCAGCGGAGGCTTGACTTATCGCCCTTCCCAGCTGCCTATCTCCTCTTTCAGTGTCCCTTTTGACTCCTAGGGCTCCATCTCTCAGATTTTTGGCATTTATATCTTGTTGAATAACTTTATATTTGTCATCTATACCTTAAGAGAAACGGCTGAGTCACACATCAGCTCACTCAGGAGGACCTGGGTTTTCAACCGTCTTTTCTGGTGATCCGGGTGGCGTAGGGAACCTGAGAGTCCCCAGGGCGGGGTGTTCCCGGCCAGGGCTCTTCTCTGGTGGCCCTGCCCAGGAAGTGCACGTGTGGATTTGGCAGGGAGCAGGTGCAGAGGAGTTTCTGTCAGGGCCGCCTCGAGGGAGTGCAGTTTTCGAAATCCTCATGAACACTGCTCCTCGGAAGTCACTTGGGAGTTCCCACTGCAAGATACACGAACAGCCCACTCTTTGCAGAGAAACAGATGGGGGTAGTTGAGGCAGAGGACCAACTGGCTTCCAAAGAGGCGACGCACAGCTGCAGTCTGGGCCCGGTCTGGGCCTCCCACGCACCCCGGTCCTTGCAGTCGGAGCAAGGAGGGTGCCGGCCTGCTTGCTCTCATCACTCCGCTGGACAAAATCTTCCTCCTCTGCCCTCCCTTCTTCCTTTCCACGTGAAGAGGCAGACCACCCACGGCCTCGCCACACTGGGGCCAGCCCACACGTAGAAGCCAGGAGAAGCTGGACAACTGACCCCCACTCAGTGGCTTCTCCCCGCACGCGTTTTGTCACTTGCACCACACGCGCAGGGCAGAGTTTCTCCTCACTGCTCCCGTGGCAGGAGAAGCAAAGGGAGCAAATGACTCCGGCCCCGAGAACCTCTGCCCAGGGTGACACACACATTTTTCCTCATATTTCATTGGCCCCAAGCAAGTCGGAGGCGATGCCTAGCTTTAATGGATCGGAAGTCCAGTTCCACCATTTGCCCAGAGGCAAACGGCAAATGTTGGGAGAATACCATGAAGGATGACCACACCGTGAGAGCAGCAACAATAGCAATGATAAAATATTAAAAGAAGCTGACACTCATTGGTATTTACCACACACCAGGCATTGGGCTAAGTGCTTTATATCCTTTATTTCATTTAATATTTACAACAAGGTGGATGTTAATATAAAGCCTGAATTTATAGGTGAAGAAATGGAGGCTCATGACCAAGGGACCTGCCCAAGGTCATTGGTACATGATGGCCTGGGACTTAAACCTAGGACCCTAAGGTGCTAAGAACATGCTGTTAATCTCTCTGCCACCCCTGCTCCCACATATATTTAGGGACACTTGGAATGGGCAAAAGACAACTCTGCTGGCTTTGAGAAAACAGTCAGAAACGCTGCTTTTTCTCTTCTCTCAAGCCATGGAGCCCTGTCACATGTAGCAGGGCGCACAAGGCCCAGAAGGAAGGCACCTTTCTTGAATCAAACTGGTACAGATTTGCTGATCATCCAATCAGCTTGCCCTGGCGGGCCCGGCCCCACAGCCGGCAGGTATATGACTGCTCGCTCATCGAATTTTCATGCCTCCGAGAGGTAAGTCTCAGCAGCCCCATTTTGCAACTGAGTAATTCAAGGCCCACAGCTAACTGGAACAGGGCTGTGAACCCAGATCTGCTGGCTCTAAGGCTTGTGATGACCGAGGAAGACCTCTTTGTGAGGAGGCCAGCGCAGGGGGACGTGTGGCTGGAGAGGACCACCTCTGGGAAGGAGTCCCTGAGTCTGTACAAACGTGGGTGTGCTTCTCCAGACCACCCCCTTCCTTCCTCAGGGTCAGAGGAAGGCCTGAGGAAGGACGGGGCCTGGACAGAGTGGCCTCTGACTGACTGGTAAGCCCCCACTTAGAGACACCTTCCTCGTGGCGAAAGGCACCTGTGCCTCTAGGAGTCCTCCTGGGAAGGCAGACATAAAGTCCCTGCCGGCAAGTTCAGCGCAATGGAAGTGGATGGCTCTGGAGCCCAGTGCGATACCATCTCTAGGGCCTGTAAGCTGTGTGACTTTGGGCAAGTCACACAGTTTCCACAAAATGACAGAGTTGGGCAGGATCTTCTGAGGGTTTCATCCTAAGTCTTGTTTCAAGAACTAACTATTCTCTAATGAACTCAAGCAAAGGCCCTGGGGCAAAAACAGGTTAAGTGGGAGAGTCAGGGAATGGAACTCCACGGGGATGGCAGATGGCAGGAGGTGGCTAACGGTTATGAGCCACTTCAAGGTGCAGGGGTGGCCCTGAGCGCGCTGCCCTCATAGCACCTATGACTCTCTCTGCCACCCCAGGAGAGCTCTCGTGTTCCAGTGTGCCAGGCAGGAATCACTAGGAGCAGGACAAGCCTCCAGACCTGAAAGGCCAGAGTGTGTGCATTGTAGGGGCGCCTGGGTGGCTCAGCTGGTTGAGCATCTGGCTTTTGGTTTTGGCTCAGGTCATAGTCTCATGGTTTTGTGAGTCTGAGCCCCGTGTCGGGCTTTGCGCTGGCAGAGAGAAGCCTGCTTGGAATCCTCTGTCTCCTCCCTCTCTGACCCTCCAGCACTCCTGCTGTCTCTGTCTCTCTCAAAATAAATGAATACACTTTTTTTATTTAAAAAATAAAGTGTGATTGTAGGGGACAAGTATGAAGGGATATTTTTTCCCATTATTTTGGTGTTTAGTCTGATCACAAAAATAATTTAAACCCAAGTAAAATTCAAACAACACAGAAACGTACAAGATACCACTGGGTGTCTCATCCCTTCTCTGCCGCCTCTACCCCAAACAGGTATATGCTCTGTTCACATTCTCATGAAGTTCCTTCCAAATGTTCTCCACGCTTCTACATAGGACTTTACAAAGTACGATTCGTTCATCATTTTTTATGGCCTCCTGACAACAGCGACAGTAGCACTTCCTGGGGCCCTGTGCTTCCCCAGGTGCAGGGACAGCCATGAACAAGGGGCATGGCCCCTGCTCTGGTGGGACATCAGCCACACTCTGCACCTTGCTTTACCCCCCCACCTAGGAACTCATCATAGACTATCACCCAAATCGTCACCGATAAATCCACTATACTTTGCTAAAATGGAAAATTTTGCTGCATTGTATAAGTATATTGTCTTTGATTTGACCAACCCCCTACTGATGACTCATGCTAGTATTCACATAAGTTTTATAGATTCCTCGGATGTAAATTTTATTTTTTCCAGACAATGCCAACGTACTTTCCAAAAAGAAGTCTGGGCCAATGTACTGTCCCATGGATAGTAGATAAGAATGTCATTTTGTAGCAGCCTTGACAGCACTGGGTTTTATTAACTTCTTAGCATTTTGCCAATCATTTAGGGGGAAAAGCAGACTTCATTTTTGTTTTAATGTTAAGAGTTCTTTAATACCAAACTCAGTCCTTCCACAGAGAGAAGCAGGATGTGGTGAAGTTTTGGGGTGGGGATGACAGGATCCAGGCAGGATTTGGGGGACACCCTACCCCTCTGGATACCAGACAGGAAACGCAGCTGTGGTTCTCTTTCCTTCCCTACAGAACAGAACTCTTAAGAGAAAGGGCACAGATTGATCTTGAAAATTCCCCTTTCTGCTTTCCTATTAATGGGCACATCATATGCTAACCGGGATTAATGGCCTCCATCCACCACAATGATGAGGGAAGCGTCCCTGGAAGGAGAATCAGGCTGCGGTGGAAGATGAACATCAGGGGCTCCTCACCGGTACATGCTGGAGCTGCTGGCCCGGGGTCTACACCTCCTGGTGCTCATGACACCTGGAGCCAGTTCCCGGGTCCCTGAGGGCAAGGTGAAGGCTGGCACGTGTGGTGCCCCCGCGAGCTGATACACTGAGACGGACCACACTGTTTGCTCAATCAGTACTCACTGGAACGGCCCGCTTCCTGACCAGTGTCAACAACACCTCGAATTCTCAAGTGGGGGCTGGGCCCCTGAAACGGACCATTCTCCCCAAGGAAGGGGCGTGAGATGCTGCTAGGAAGAGACAGCAAATCAGGTGTGGATGGGAGGACTTCCCAGAACTGGGGCGGTGGAGGTCAGTCTGGGGAGGCATTCTGGAACAAGTGAGACCAGAGGTGAGACCGGAAGGGGGAAGATTTGGATAAACACAGACCAGAGAAGAGAGCATGCTGCGCAGGGGAGGACACAGACGAAGACAAAAGCCTTAAGGTGGTGCCAGGCGCCCCGCGAGAGCGCCGCAGCAATGGGCTAGAGCCCATCCTGCTCCCAATGAGTACTCCCAGCGCTGAGTATTCCAGAGTGCCGCCAGCCAGGACACTGCAGCCTGAAAGAGCGGTGGTCTTTACACCACAGCAATCAGCAAACACTATATAAACCAGGACTTTTCTTCTTCCGCCGGTTTGCCAGCACACGGCAGTTTATAAACTCACACTATTACTATGGGGAATCACAAAAGGGTTAAAGCAGGAGGATGACTTGGGTCAGGTTTGCATTTGTGGAGGGGTCACTCCGGGGCCAGGTGGGAGGGACAGTTTGGGACAAGAGGAGAAGCAGACACAGCCAGAAGGCTCCTCCCGTTACCCAGGCACGTGATGTGGGAAGGATGCAAGAGATAAGTTCTACTGAAGAAGCAGGACTGATGCCTTGGAGACTGGAGAGGTGTGGGGGAGAGGAGGAGGGAAGCATAAAGGTCATTTGAACTTTTGAAGGATAAAGAGCCTTTCTCAACTGGGCAAACGTCTGCCCTTCTCTAGCTGAGCTCCCATCTACCCAAAGAAGAAAGAAGACATGCGGCACAGGTTCTAGAAAACCCAGAGGGGCTGGTCCAGTGTGGGCTGGCAAGAGCTCTATCTCCTCTTTTCCTTCCTCCTCCTCCACTTCCTCCCTGCCCGGCTAACACAGCCCTCTCATCTGACGGATAAATACTCCTGCGGCCTGGCCAGAAGCAGGCAGCTGCCTTCGCTCTTGTGGTTCAGCCCCACCATTTGCGTCTCTGCTGGAAACCCTGAGTCTCCGACACAAACGCCCAAGGTTTACGATCAGTGCTTGCCATTAAAAATACATTCCTGAAATACTCCCCTCCCTGCACTGTCTGCTTTGGGGCATAAAAAAAAATTTAGGAAAAGGGAATAGGGCTGGCTGTATAGAAAGAGCACTGGATACAGAGCCAAACTGACCTAGGGCTATAGCTTGGCTCTGTCCCTGGAACCTCTCAGAACCTCAGTCTCCTCATCTGAAAAGGGAAACTGCATTCTCCAGCTCAGAGGATCTTTGTGAGAAGGAAATGCAGAGGGGAAGAGGGGAGGAGAGAGAAGAGGGGAGGAGAGAGAAGAGGGGAGGAATGCCCCACCGCTGCCACCACCACACGCAGAGCCTGACAACTGCAGGCACCCACTCCAGGTAGCTTGTCGAGGGAGAAAACGGGATGCTACAGAAAGATAAGCCTGGGGTCTGGTTGGCTCCTGCTGGCTCGGCATCATGCGTCCCCGGACTGTTTGCCTAACCTCTCTGTACTACAATCTCCACCTTCATGGTTACTGTCTCGGGCCAGCCAACTTGCCTCAGTGACCTTGTCTGTAAAATGGCACAATGCTGTCTGCTCATGGCAAAGTTTAGGCGAGACTCAGCCTGACATAAAAGTGCTTTGAGAAGCACTCACGCTATGCAAATGAAAGATATTATTCAAGAAATTCTTTTATATATTTTGGCCAAAGGAGGAAAAATCTGTAAAACATAGAAAACACTATTTGTTGCCGTTTCTAAGCCCAAAATGCTAAAGCTAGCAAGTGTTCATGGTGTCGAAACCCCAAGCAAGCACCTGCTGAGCACCTACTAAGGGCGAGGAGCTGGGCTAGCCACTGGATACACAGACATGACCAAACTGCCCCGGGTGCAGAGGGGACCCGCTCCCCAGACCACACAGACAAGGAGCCAGATTATGCCAAGCAGCAAGTCAGCCAGAGGACAGAGCCAGACGCTTTGGCAGCACAGAGCAGGGCTGCCTCTTTCAGGGAAGGCTACACAGGAATCCTCGAGCTGAGAACCAGGTGGGCGAAGTTAGCGTCCCAGACAGAAGGAAGAGCAGGTGTGTCACAGTTAGGGGCGGACCCTGAGATTAGAATGTGGGTGAAGGAGTATTTGGGGGGTGATCCCAGGAAGCTGGTGAGCGAGTGGGGAAGCAAGACAGATGTCCTACAGACATCGAGCTCAGGCTGCTTTAACAAAATGGCATAGACTA
Source organism: Helogale parvula (assembly GCA_004023845.1). NCBI lineage: Eukaryota > Metazoa > Chordata > Mammalia > Carnivora > Herpestidae > Helogale > Helogale parvula. Next base: position 21,427 of record PJEM01004671.1, read on the forward strand.
AGTGACTTAAAAACAACAGTGAGTCCTCACAGCTCCGGAAGCCTGAGGTCCGGAACTGGGTGTTAGCATGGCCAGTTCTGGTGAGAGCCGCCCCCAAGTCACACAGGGCTGGGGAGAGCAGAACGGGGAAGCAAGCTCCTTCAAAAGTCTTAAAAGGGCACCAATCCCATCAAGAGGGGGCCACCCAGGTGACTTGATCATCTCCTAAAGGCCCTGCCTCCTGGTCCCATCACGTGGCAGGTTAGAGGTTCACCATATGAATTCTGGGAGACACAAACATTCAGTCCACACCAACAGGGAGGGAAAAGAGGACAGGATGCATTTATGAACAAGTGGGACCCTGTAAAGGCACCTGGGACACAAGCCCCCTGGGAACATTCTGAGAAGCTGTAAAGAACACGCCTCAGAGTTGTCCCATTGAGGCCCTTGGACGTTGGATATTTCGTCTCCAATCCCTGCTCCTCATTCAGTGATTGCAGGTGGCTCCTGGGTCAGCCCAACCGCATCCCCCATGGCTCTCCTACCCGGTAAGCAGGCAGGGCACCTTCCTGAGACCAGACCAAGTCCTCCGGCAGAGACTTGCAAGTTCTGGAGGTCTGAAGCCATCTGAGATACAGAACTGCCCATCACAGGTGTGGGTGCCTCCGGGGCACATGGAGAGAATCAGGGCAGGGCATTTACAGTGGCTGTACCAACATGCAAGCGTGCATCGTACTATGTGTCTCCAAGCTGTGTACCCACACCCCAGGGTGTAAGGGGTAGGGGAACAGAAAGTACCAGAGGGGCTGCAGAAGGTCTATACAACACCTTACAGAGTTTACAGAACTCTTTCCTAGAAGTAACTGGGAGCCATGGGAGGGATTCAAGGGAGAAAGAGTGGCACGGTCAGATTTGTGATTACACGGGCTCCTCTGGCTGCCTTCTGGAAAAAAGACTGCAGCCAGAAAGACTGGAGCCACAAGAACAGAGTAGAAGGGAGAAGAGAGTGCTGGAGGACTTGAAGGCAGAAGGAACAGACCGTGTCCCCCACCAACCACCCTCCAAATCTGCAGGAAGGCCTCCCCAGCCCCTCTCTCCCTGCACACCCCCTCCCAGGCCGCCAGGTGCTGGGCTTCCTTGGAAAGTCAGGGCTCCCACTTCCATGCCCTTTCACATAGAACCACAAGGCATCCTGCGTGGACGGCCAGAGTTGGGGTGAGGGCCATTCTGGAAGGGGGCTGACCTAGCAAAGACCTAAGATCCAGCACCAGCTGGGAGCCCCCTCGTGCTGTCCCTCCTGCCCCTGCCCCTGCTAGGGGCCTCACCTCCCCTCGCCTACCCCCGCCTTCCCCAGGGGCCCTTTATGGGAAGGGGGAGATCCCACCTTCTGCCAGCATGTTCCGAGAACCCCCTTTGGGTCCAGGAAGACACCTCGCCTTGCGGATTCTTTCTTACCATAAAAGTCCTGCCTTTCTTTTTATCCTTTAATAAGGTTATAGCAGGACTGGGGGAGGCAGATTGAGGCCTCCGGCTACATCTGCCCTTCATTTAAAACCACCCTGACTCCTGCAAGGCCGGAAAACGAGTCTCTGAGCCTCTCTTTTATAGTCTTTGTTAGATCCAAGTCCAGAGTTGGTCTCGCCAGCAGATTGTATCAGCCTGGATGGAGCCATGTGCCTCCAGGAACTGACCCTCTTACAGCTCACCCTCCACACTCCAGGTACCCCAATTCCTGCTCATCCCCAGCCCCTGGGAGTGGCCTCGACTTTACATGTCATTTAAGAAAACCTGTAAGTTTTTTCTCTCCTTCTGGCAGCTCCAGAATTCCTCCACCGCCCCCAAGACCTTGCATCAGCCATGTCCTCTTAATTCTCCTGGGCGTGCAGTTCTGGATGAGAAAATGTGTTTTTATTTTCCACTAAAAATATACAGAAGGGGGAGTTTGTTGTTCGTAATTACACTGGGCTATTTGACAAAGAGCATGTGGACAAAGGCGATGCACGTTTAAAGGGGAAACTCTGTCATTTACAACAGAATAAAGGAGAAAAGTAAGACAGCACCTCCAACTGCTCTGCACTCAGAGACAGCGGCTCCTCCCCTCTCCCGGAGCTTTTGGGGCCCTGACAGTCTTCTGCTGTTATTAATTTACCAGGCTGGGCCCAGACCCCAAGGCCAGGCCTGCCTGCAGGAGAGACAGAGCTAAAAACAGCTCCAGCCTCGGTGAGGGGCCTGTGAGTTGTCTAATCGCTCAGCTTTCTCCTTGCCCTCCCCACCAACTCAGCTCCGGAGGCAGGAGACAGAGAGCAAAGGCATGCTTTGATTTGGCGAGGAGGAAAAGAGGAAGGCTGTGTGCAGGTGTAGAGACAAAATCTTCTGGGCCACCGAGGGAAAATGCCTCTGGGCTGCCGGTGGTGCAGGTGCACCTCCCTGCGTGAGCACAAGGAGATCGGAGGAGGAGTTTGTGGGCACAGTGAGGGGGTGCGGCTTTCCAGAGCCCAGAAGCAGAGTGGGGTGTTACTGATGCATCCCCATGCCCTGGTCACAAAGGGGCTGTGGCTGTGAGCTTTCTTATTATGAAAGTTAGCCACAGTTAATGGGTTTTCTTAGACCCTTTTATATTTTATTGGGGCCAGGATGGGGAGGGAGTGAGCATTCATTATGCACGTTTGGCTGAAAGCTGCCCTACACTCACTCATCTAGGCAACCCCTCAGCCTACATTTATTATTAATAATAATAGCTACCATTCAGTGGCATCCATTGCAGGCCAGGTGCTGCACTAAGCACTTCACCTAAGACAAACATTGCTGTCCCCATTTTATTGATAACAAAACAGGCTCAAAAAAGGACAGTGACTTGGCCCAAAGCCCATAGCCTGGAAGAGCAGAGATTCAAGGCCAGATCCGTCTGACTCCAAAGTCCAAGCCCTTCACAGCTACTATCTCCAGGCTCCCTGTGTGGGTCTCCGTGCGTGGCCTTGGGCTGGGTGCTAGAATAAATGTTTGATGCAAGTAATGTTTCTGGAATGACATGTTACAATTCTACTCTGAATGTCTAAGTAGTAAAAGCTGGGTTCTGCCTTCATCTTTCACTGCAAGGCAGCAATGAACAGCGGGGAACTTCTCCGCCCAGGCCAGGAGAAGGGCAGGCTGAGGGCAGACTGCCAGCACAAGGGACCCCAGTCCTCTGCCTCTCCTGTGACCACGCATGCAATGTGACCTTGCAGATCCCCATCCTGACCCGGTGTCTACCGCCCCATCCCTCGATTCTGGGCTGGTCTTGTGCCTTGCTCTGATCAAAAGAATGCAAAGGAAGTGATGGCCTCAAAGCCTGTGGCTTTGGCTTCAGAGCCCTGCCATCATCACGTGGCACCCCCCTTCACTGGTGTGCTATAGGATGAGGGATGTGGGTCTCAGTCATCCCCGTGGCCCTAAGCCACAGCCAGCCAACCACCACCCAAGGAGGCCACGGGACATCAGTCCACCTCCATCAAGGCGGCACGCGGCCGAACGCGGGGGAGTGAGCCCAGCCAATACCAGAACCACCCGCCGGGCCCCTAAGTGCTGACTGCAGCATTATGAGCTTCGTAAATGGTGCTATTTAAGGCACCAGGTCTGGGGGTGGCTTGTTACACAGTGAAAGCTAACTGATGCGTCGCTCACTGCTAGCTGAGAAGCCACGGGAAGTGTGGTCACAGCCCAGAATGGCCCTGGTGCCCCAGGACCTGCCCGAGTCCTGGCTGCAAAAGCAAGGATATTTCTGGACAACCAGGTTTCCCCACTGCCTCTTGTTTGTTTCTTTGCTGCCTCTTCCCTTACTGGATGTAATGTGAAAGAAAGAAAGTAGCGCAGACTGGGAGGCAGAGAGCAGAAGCAAAGATCTATCGGCGGATTCAGTGAGCTGAGTGTCCCTACGCCTATAACACCCACACATGCATGTCACATTGTGTGTGACAGTTTTTATCATGTGTGAAACATTGGCTTTTTGCAGCATACACACATGAGAGAAGACGCTGTGTGGGGAAGCTTTGGGAGCACCAGGGAAGGGAGCACGAGGAGGAGCACGAGGCAGGCCAGCAACCCCAAACACCCTGCACGTGTACCCTGCGGCTACTGTAACAAATTACCGCAAGATTGGTGGCTTAAACATACATATGCACCCTCACACTCCTGAGGCCAGACATCCAAAATCGAGGTGTCTACAGGAGCAGTTCCTTCTAGAGGCTTTTTGGGAGGACCACTTCCATGCCTCTTCCTAGCTTCTGGAGGCACCGGGCAATCCTCGGTGCTCTCTGGCTTACAACCTCATCACTCCTGCTCTGTCTTTACACCGCCTTCCTCCGGTGCTTTGTGGCCTTAGAAGGGCAGTGACTGGGGTTAGCACCCACCCTAAGCCCAGGAGGGCTTCAGCTTAAGATCCTTAATTGATTGTAATTGCAAAGATCCTATTTCCAAATAAGGTCACATATGGAGGTTCTGGGTGGACATGAATTTGGCAGGGGGACACTGTCTCACCTACTACGTGTCATTCATTGTTCCTGGAGCAGGGGCCTGGAGGGACACTGCTGGAGGAGCGCCGTGCTCCCCAGGCCAGCCACGTCTACTCCCGGGGTGTACTCCAGACTCCAGGTTTTCTCCTCGGCCTACACAAGCCTGAGGCCCTAGGGAAGCAATCCCACCCAGGTCTTCCCTCCTGCCCATTTTATCTGAGAAGGTGGGGAGTCCAAGCCAGGTGCGCAAAGGGCAGAATGGGAGGCTTACAGCCTGGTGTTGTATATAAGTGATGAATCACTCAATTCTCATCCTGAAATCATTATTATACTAGATGTTAACTAACTTGGGAGTAATTTAAAAAAAGAAAAAGAAATGGAGGCTTACCTATTAGCTCTCTCATTTCTAAGGAAAATGGAAACCAAGATGAAAGCTTAAAACAGGGCCTTGCATTCCGAATCCAAGAATGGCCTAGTGGACCAGCTGGAGAGACCAGAGGAAAAACCTGCCTGCTCTCCAGGGGAGGAGCGCCCTGAAGCCTGCATGGTAAGGACAGGCCCTCCGCCTCGCCCTCAGCCACAAGCACACATATCTATCCTTCCACTCGGCCCCCATCGTGTGCGTGTGGGCTGGGTGCTGGGACATGGCTCCTGCACCCCCCCACCATCGTGTGTGCACGTGGGCTGGGTGCTGGGACGTGGCTCCTGCCCCCCCCCCCATCGTGTGTGCGTGGGCTAAGGGCCAGGATGTGGCTCCTGCCCTCCTGGAACCCAAGGACCCCAGCAGCAGAGACACACAGGACCACTGAGCATAGGGGTTGGTGGAGGGCAGCCCAGGAGGGAGACGAAGGCTTCTCATGGAGCCAGTGCCTGAGCTGGGATGTGTGTGTACGTGGTGGGCAGCGAGGGGGCAGGGCAGTCCTGGTGGAAGGAACAGCTTGCGCACCTGCACAGTAGGGCAGACAAGCCGGGTGTCCCAGAACAGCGTGTTCTTACAGCAGAGGATGGGAACGCTCATGGGCAGAGCAACAGGCCCTGGGGGAGGGAGGCTTGGTACAAGCATCACCTCAGACTGGATAGCAGGGTACGGGTGGTGGAGAGTGACAGGAACCTGGAGTCATGCTCGCCTTGTTCAGCCCTGCCTCCGAAGTCCTAGTGGGATGTGGACTCAGATGGAGGCTATAAGGCGATCACACTAAGTGGTGTGACCTAACTGATTCCTCGGTTCAAATCCGACCCTGAGAAAAACAACTTCAGAAAACAGAAGCACCAATATTATGGCTTCTCAAGTGCCTCCCGCTGGGTCCGTGTGCCTTCCAACCCAACACTGTAAACACCAACTTCCAGGACGCAAGGCAGAGAGGAGGGAGAGAGAAGCTGCTAGAAGCCTCATCTCTGATTCTGCCCATTCTTATTTCATGCTTTGACTCTCCATTACCAGACGTTTTAGTGCATGACACAAACCTCAAAGATTCTGAACTGGGGACTCCACCCACACATGAAGCCAATAGGCTTCTCTGCCTGCCTTTCCCACCTTGACTTCTGCTCCCAGACTTAGGTGTCCAAGGCCTGAAGCCTGCTTTCTTAGGAGACTCTAAGATTAGCTAGGAAAGAAGATCCTACCGACCCTAAGAAAGCAGCAGCTCCTGAAGACATAAAAAGAACTGGAAGAAAAATCTGGAAGCCTTCTGCCCAGGCTTATTAACACTATGCTTTCTTGAGGTTCATCATGCTGTAGCCCCAGCTGCCTGATCCCTGTTGGAGAAGGTTTGCTCCTACTGAACTACGGATGCACAAGTCAGCCACCCATGAGGCCTGAAATGCAGGGCTTGGGGGTCTTCTGGATAGAGGGGGACCCACAGAAGAGGCAGGGCTCCTAGAGGCCAGTTAAAGTTGCACCAGAACAGGAGAAAAAGCATGACGGGCATGCTCCAATTCTGTCACCAGGACCAGCCTTGGTGAGGAACACAGAAGATGGTCTTACCCATCCAGTCTGGCCTCTCCCTTTGCACACTCTGGACCCTCTGCCCAGCACCCTATGCCCTCTCTACTTGAAAACTTCTCTGCCAAGGTGCAGCTTCATGGGTCCTCTGAGAAGCTGTCTTCACTCCCCCGAACCCAGTTATCTGTCTCGTCTGCATTCACACACCACATACAGCCGTCATTCATACATCACTGACATACATACGTTATTCATGTATCTGACTTACCCCTGTGCTCAAGGCTGTAGACTCCTTCCTAAAGGGCCCAAGACTTACTCAATGTACTCACTGTTGCATCCCTGAGATTTGTCAGGGAATCTTGCCCTAAGTAGGTACTCAGCAAATCTGGGGAGAGGGGAAAGAGAGGAAGGGAGGGAGGAAGAAGAAAGGAGGGGGAGGGGAGGGAGGGAGAGGAGAAGGGAGGGGAAGAGGAGAGGGGAGGGGAGGCAGTCAGGAGGGAAAGGAAAGGAAGGAAGGTAGGTAGGTAGGTGGAGGGGGCAGGAGCAGGGCGGGAGGACACGTGCACTTAAGTGATGAACATCTGTACTTGAAAAGGAAAGGCGTGTGCACTTTGGACGAGGAAGGACAGGAGTTCTGCAGCTTTGACCCCTTCTCAATATTTCATAGGAAGTAATATCCCCATCACTACTGACCTGGCGCTTCAGCATCTATTAGATAGATGCCCAAGGGCTCCCCTGACAGCTGCTTCCGAAGAGCCCTGGTGAAGGCCAAGATCTCTGTAGTATTGGCAGAGAGGTTGTCTGAGTACAAGGAGAGAAGCTAAGCCCTTGGAAGAGGCTCCGCTTGCCCCTTAGAAAACAAGGAGGCAGAGGGAGACCCACTGGACAGAACAGGCCACCTCCGGCTGCCTCTGTTCTCAGCAAAGGAACTCTTCCCCACTCCTGCAGGTCCCATCGCCAAGACTTCGAGGCCAGGGCCCAATATCATTATGATAGGGGGTCCCCTCCCACAACTGTGGTCCCTGAGGTCACCAGCGTAATGTAATGAAACAAAGACATGTCTGGCTTCCAGCACTGGGAAGCCTCTCTCCATCCCACGCTGCCCACCTGTCAAGCCAGGACCAGCAAGGTGCTGCCTAGAGCCCGGCTCTAGGGGAAACTGGGGCAATGGCTGCATTATGTCAAAACTGTGCATCCCTATTGTAACTTTACTTCCCAGGTTCTCTCCCTGATTAGGCCCCTTATCCATCAGCAGAGCAACCCACCTCCCCGACGAGGTTCAAGGGCGTAGGTAGGGTGACGGGATGGGGAGAACACACAGCCTCTGCAAGCAGTGCCCATGTCCATTCAGAGGACCCCGCTGGTGATCTGGACATCTCCTGTGAGATCTTGGCACGTTGGACCACTCAGCACCCATCCTGGAACTGAGAAAACATCTCCACTCCTTAAGCCCAGATCAGCTGTTGAGAGTGATTTTCCTAGACCATGGTACGCTATTCAGGACTCCCTGCATAAAGATGTACTAGAAACCTGGAGTTACACTTCCTCTAGTTACTACTTCTTCCCCGTCTCTCCTGTCCCGTAAGTCAAGGCTTCACCTCTCTGCCAAATGTACTCCCTAATTCATCAAGCAGGTTGGTTGGATGGCAACCAACACTCCCACGATGTCTCAGAACACATTCCCTGGTTGGGATGGAGGGTCTGCATAGTTCAAGTATATCTCTGACTTAGTGATCCTGGACACAGAAATTCCCTAGAAGTAATCCTCTGCTGAGATTTTAGGTAAAGCCTGGATGCTTTCAAGGGGGCCCTCAAATGACATATTCATACCAGGAGGCAAATTCTGAGGCTCAGCATCAGAAGATGACAAGTCTGTCCCAGTGATAAACCAACTACCCCAGCAAGCACCCTGGACTGGCCTGGTGATGGACCAGGACCCACACAGGACAAGAGCCAGGTCATACTATGGTGGCTCAAGGTTTCTGGGATAAACTTTAACAAGAATCTTTTATGCTCACCTTTTATGCTGCTGGCATAACCTGGGATAACCTTTCTCTGGGTGCTGTGAGACCACCTCTCCCAGGGCCTTTCTCCTGCATTTCACTCAAAGTCTACAGAAGACATGTTCTCAGGGGCGCCTGGGGGTCTCAGTTGGTTAAGCAGTCGAGTTTGGCTCAGGTCATGATCTCACGGTTCGTGAGTTCGAGCCCTGTGTCAGGCTCTGTGCTGACAACTCAGAGCCTGAGCCTGCTTCAGATTCTGTGTCTCCTTCTCTCTCTGCCCTTCCCCTGCTCACGCTCTGTCTCTCTGTCTCTCAAAAATAATAAATAAACATTAAAAAAAATTTTAAACAATAAAAAAGAAGATACTGTCTCACTATGAAGTAGTGGGTCTCTTTGACAGGCATCAGCAGATAAGACAAATACCAATATTCTAGGAAGTATCCTCAAAGATGTGGGGAAGCTGTTGTATGACTGCAAAATTTCTGAGATAAATTGGGCTTTAGGCGATCATGGCAGGCGGTGGCGGTTCTCAGCAGCCTGGAAGCAGGTCCGTGCCTGTCACGGAGAACAAAGGCTGGTGGTAGGGCAGGGGGTCATGGGATCGGCCTGGGGGCCAGACCCCACTCTTGAGCAGGGGCTCGGGGTGCCTCTGCAGGCCGCTGCTCCCTCGGGCACCAGTGAGAGAGAACATCGCAGAGGACCAGCCACTCAGGGATTGGGGGCCACGTCTCCTCTTTCCATCTGACACGGGGCCTAGGGTCACCTCACCAACTGCTGTGCCACTGGAAAGTTCCCCGGGTTCAGGACTCAGGGCCTGGAGGAGAGCTCCTGGGGAGAGCAGGCTGGCTTTATTCTTTTAGGCCAATGGTTTTCAAACTGGGCTCTAAAGATTTCCTAAAATACCCCCGCCCCACCCAGACACGCTGAAGCAGGGAGCTGGGTGAGCAGAACTGACAGCCCCCATTCCCCCTCCACTGGTCTCACTTTCCTGCATTTTACACAGTTACAAACATGAGTGTGTCTGCAGATGTTTTGTTTCAAAACTGGGTTTCGCTGCCTTAAAGAAAGTCTGGAGACCACTCTTTTAGATTATCAAAGCAAAACAATGAGCTGTTTCCGGCGCTTTCTGTTCTTTGAGCTTTCGGGTTTTATAATCGCACTGTCGTTTTTCTAAATAGGAAGCAAGATTTTATGAGGGCTGGGCCATCCGGCCAGGCTCTGCAGACTGTCCCAAACCCAGGACTAGACCAGGCAGGCTGATTTCTGGTCACGGGGTACGTGTCACAGACCACCAGCATGAGGCTGCGGTGGCTCAGCCCTCCCAGGGCAGGGCTGTGCAAACTGGGACACACCTCTAACCTCGTGTGTGCATGCATGTGCGCGCGTGCAGCCACACACATGTGCATAGCGGAGGCAGGAGTCAGTACTGTGGGGGCATCGATTTGGATGTTTCCCCTGCATGTCTATTCCCGACCCCCAGCTCTCTGCCTTTTGGGAAATATGCCTTCACAATTCATGGAGCCAGTCTTGATTTGGGAAAGGATGGGGAGGATCCTCTGTCAGTTGTCCTTGAGGGCACACAAGACAGAACTAGGGCCACCTAGCCAGTTATGGAGGGATCCACCGCGTGTGGATGGAAGCAAGACCCTGTGACAATGGGAGTTGTTAGGGAAAACAAAGGCACTGTTCATTTGCAGAGGTAAGAGGACGTGATTACTCTCTGCTCCTGATCCAGTGCTCCACCTGCATCCTCTGCACCTGGACAGAGGCAGAGACCAGGCTCAGGGCACACTGTTGACAGCTTAGCGAAGGGATGAGTCCGAGGGGCCTCATGTCTTTTTTGGAGTGTAGGGAGGTCTGACTCTCCAGCTCAGGCTCCTATAGACAAGAGAGCTGGGCCTAGCCTCCCCCAAGAAACAGAAGGGGATGCAAGCAGATAGAGCTTCCCACCACGCTGTCTTGAACCCAGTGTTGATGAGACTGATCAGCACAGAGACCCTGGCCCAGGCTCCCTACCCCAAAGCCCAATCCAGAGGCAGGGGCTGGCTCTCCAAGAGCACCAGCCTTCAAGGGAAAATCCTGCACACTAGAGGAGGTATGAATTTTGGCAACACTGTTGTTGTGTGTATATATCTGTGTTTTCCAAAACACACAGGGTAAGTGAGCCAGGATAAAAATAGATGGAAGCTAAGAAACAGGAATGACGCAGCCTCGCTTACAGGTGCAAGTGACTATCGTGCCCGTTCCTTCTGAGAAAACAGGATACAAGGCTTCCCAGGAGGGACCAGTGCTGCCACACCCCACCTCTGACTCTGGGGAAGCCCCTCTGGGCAGAGGAATGGGGCCAAGGTAGATGCAAGACAGGAGTGGCCATGCCCTTGGTCACCAAGAAAGCTGTCCCCACCTGGGGTCTGACACCAGGTGGCACAGGCTGGATTCTGCAATTTCCCAATGCAGGCTGGTATCCCCTTTCCCTCCATGCACTGGTAAAGTGGCCTTTTTGGTTCCTAGTCTAGAGTAGGGGCCCTATGTTAAATCTGAGACTCTGGAAACAAGTCATGGAACGGAGCATTCCTGCTTGGAGATGTGGACTCTCTGCCAAACAGGAGTCCTGAGGAGCTACCACCTGAATCACGGTCAGTGGGTCAGCGTCAGACTCAGTCCTCGCTCGGATCATTAGGAAAAATGGTCTCCAGCAAACACGCTGTCATTCATTAAGTGAGCCAACAAGTCCTCTTGGGGAAGGAGGTAAAGGGAGTCATCCATACACCTATGAAACGCATTTACTGGAGGTCTGCTCTACTACAGGTCTGGGCCAGGCCTGGGTCCTTGTCCCTGGGGAGAAGGGGCAAGAGTCTAGATCCATGGTGGACACTGATGCCATTACGTTTCTAAAGAAGCAGCCATCTTGGGAGAGGAGAGGTTGGGTCTCATCATGGATACCCTGAGTTCACAGGGCCTGTACGATGCCAAGAACAGCGAGCCTTTAGGATCTGTGGTCCGGAGCAGGGCGGAGAGGACTGAGCCAGCAAGGCCGCTGGAAGTCATGAGCGAGGCTGATGGAGAGGCTCTGAGTGGAGTGAACATCCCTGGGGGGAACGTAGATAAACACCAACACTCACGGGATAAAAGGGGAAGAAAAGAGTCTGGGAAGGAGTGTCCAAAAGGCCAAGAGGAAAACAGAGAGGGTTCAGAGGGGGAGAAAGGGGGCATGTGAGTCCATCAGTACCAAGAGGCCAAGTAAGATAGACTCACTGGAGATCCTAAGAAGAATGTCAGCGTCACACTAGGGGCATGGCCGAGTTTCTGGTGGACTGAGCTGTGAGCAGGGTAGGCCGTGTAAGCTACACAAGAGAGGAGGGGCAACAGGTAGTGGCTGGAGGAGAAAGTGGGGTCAAGGAAGGTTTGTGATCTGGTTCTGTTAGGATGGAAGGACTTGGCATGATTCAAGGCTGTTGAGAAGGAAAGAGTAAGTTAAGAAGCCAGAGGGTCTAGCAAGAAAAAGATTAGCAAGCCCAGGCAGGCAGGAACACGAAGTCGAGCCCAGGGAGACTGGCCCACGGCGGGAGAAGATGCTGTTTGGCCCATGTGGGGAAGGAGGAAGAGATCCCTGGGAAAGCTTCCGGGTGTGCAGGCAGTTCTCACCTGGGGTCAGGAGGCATTTGTCAGAAAGACTCGGGACACAGGAGCAAATGGAAGGAACAGGCTTTAGGAGGGCAGGTGACTGCCCACATTCACAGAGCCAGTGAGCCACAGAGTCAGGATTCAAACTCAGATCCAGGTGTCTCCAAAATCTATGCTCTTAATCCCACAGGCCCAGTGAGAGGATAAACACAGCTCAATTTCCCCTCTGGGTTCCTTTTCTGAGTTTCCTTTTAAAAGTTAGCTCTTGCTGGAGGAGAAGAAGAAGAAGAAAGAGCAAGGCCAGCTTTGTCACTCTGCTCTGGCTCTGAGGAGGGTATGAGCCCGGGGAATTGGTGCAGCATTTAGCCCTTCTTGCGAAGGGCCAGGAGTCTTCCGGGCCTTCCCCTTCAAATGATAAAGCAATTCATAAACACAAGACTTGCAGGGGAGAGCAATGAATCTCGGGGGCCCTGCTAATTAAAAAGCCCGTATTACATTACTTCCTCAAGGGCTCATCCTCTAATTTTTAGGATTATGGTACATTGATTAATTTATACAAGTTTTTAATCCCTCTGTGCTTAATGAAGTCCAGGAACATGGGAACAGGAGCATAATTGAGCTTCATATTATTTTATTAGAGAGAATTATGGCCCAACATGTCGTGGAGAAGTTGGTGAGGGTGGGGAGGCAGTGCTCACATAGTTAACTGGTTGCTTTCCAAATGCCAGCAGGGACATTCCCGTAGGGACAGGCACAGGGGAGTGTATCTGTGAAGCCTTGCTGTGCTGTGGCTCCTGGTGGCCTATAAGGGGAAACACCCCGTCTTTGGTATGGGGCAGTGCCCACAATGGCAGGGCTACCTTCTCCTAACTGTTCCCTCACCATCCCCCAGCCCTCTGCCAGGGCTCGCACAAAGCTGCCCCTCCCTCAATCCCTCCCTCAATCCCTCCCTCTGCTCCAAATGCCCTTCTGTTCTCATCTCTTTATCTATTTTTTTTTTAATGTTTATTTATTTTTGAGAGAGAGAGAGTGCGCACAAGCGCACAAGCAGGGGAGGAGCACAGAGAGAGAGACACACACAGAACCTGAAGCTGACTCCAGGCTCTGAGCTGTCAGCACTGAGCCCCATGCAGAGCTCGAACTCATGAACCATGAGATCATGACCTGAACAGAAGTCAGATGTTTAACTGACTGAGCCACCCAGGCGCCTCCCCACCCCCCGCCCCACCTCATCTCTTGATTCAGGCTCAAGTGCTGTCTGGAGAGCCCTCCTCAAACCAGTCCCCTGCCGGGCAGAATCCATCTGCAGCAGAAGTCCTTGCCTCCCCCAGGCTCCCCAGCTTCTCAAAATCAAAAGAGCTTGGGCTGAAAGACCTCCTATGTGTCCTCTAGGCCTAAGAGCCTGTATCTTGGTCTTGGGAGCTTGCACCCCATGTGAATTTACTTAGTTACTTAGAATGACTCAAAAGGCTAGAACACTTCATGATAACAAGGTGGCTGAGTCAAAAGGGCAGACATGTGGGGGAGACCTCCTCCCCAGAGCCACATCTCCCCGTCACCCAGGATTTGCAAAAGGCCTGAACTGGGGGCCTGCTGACTTGGGCTCCATCCCTGCCTCTGCCTTCCAAGTCTCTAAGAGACCTTGGGTGAGTTCTCTTCCCTTAGCCTCAATTTCCCCAGCTGTGAACTCAAAGCAAGGGAACTAATTCTGCCTCCTGGGGCCCTCTTCTACAGGAACTTTCAAGAATTCCAGAAGGCCCCACAGATCTGCAGGATTCTGGTCCAGGGCCCTGGAGTTTGGGTGCCACACCCTCTAGAGGCCAGAACTGGAGTTGCAGGTGTGGAACCAATGGAGAAGCTGGCCAGTTTTTCCTGGGTCTGGAAGATTCCAGGATAAATCCCTTACCCCAGAGAACTGGCCCATCTCTGGTTCCTAAGGAAGCAGAGCCCAGAATCTGCATTGCATTTTGATACTTTCTGCCTCCATCATTTCATCCCTGCTCAAAAGATGCGAAGCTCTCTCCCTGTGTCATGCTCCTCCCCAGGGAAAGAAGGGAAGGTCCATCAAACTAGAGAGAAGGTAAAGAGGATTTTCTGGAGCTGGTGATGCCCCCAAAGTCACAGCCCAGAAGAAGCTCCTTGTTCACTAGGGAGACTGAGAGTGTGGCTGGTGGCCCAGCACGTCCTTCACCCCTTCTCCAAGCAGACAGTGCTGTTGCAGAAGTGTCTCCAGGGGTTGTTTTCCAAGGAAACTGATCACTGCCTCAAGTTATTCTGCCATGGGGGAGGCAGAAAAGGGAAACTGTGCTTCAGAAAGAATCCAAATCCTGGACCGTGATTCAAGGTCATATAATTCTCTACCTCTGTTGCAAGATGAGGAAACTGAGGCAGCCAGAGAGAGAGGGTCATGGTACCAGAACAGATTGAGGTTCCTGACCCTCAATCCCATGCTAGACCCCCAAATCCCTGCTACCTCCCACTTCAGGAAGGTTTCTAGACAGGGACCTTGAAATAAATCAGGACGATGTCCAAAGTGAGGCAGAAAGCACCAAGCGAAGGCTAGAGGGGACACTTGTCCAAATGACCATTTTATAATCAGGGATCCAAAGTCTCCCCCCTCCCCCCAGGTTCACAACGCATTCCAGGGTTTCCCGTCAACATAACAAGAAAACTGCCTGTGTCGATTCTACTCTTTAAAAGACAATAAACAGAATTATGCATGTCATGTGTTCTTTCTCTTTCAAGCAGAATGGTTCATGAGTCTTCCAGGGCCCTTTTGCCATGGGAAGTGGGGACACACAGGAAGGGCACAGTGACGATGATCCTGCAAATTCCTCAGCAGACGATCTCAAGCAGACCTGGAAACTGCACTCAGCGGCCCAGAATTCTAAAGAAGCACATCGAGGTGCCTCCAGAGCTTCCGGCCACTTTCTACAGAGGAAAGAGGTACCCTTCTGTCTGAGTGATGCTTTATGATAAATGGAAAACACCTAAGGCCCACAATGTGTTATTAGTGGGAACCAGCTCACAGTGACCTGAAACCCTCTCCTTTAGGTCATTTGGAAGCAAAACACTAAATTTACTTTTAAAAGAACAGATTTCATTTTAAGTCAAATTTCAGACATGACAAACGTCAAGTCGTGAAAACAACGTACATCTGTTTCCGCTGCTGCAATATATAGTCGAATTCTGGAACCCATTAAATATACATTTGGTCCAAAACCCAAACATGATGTCAAATGTCAATTTTTAATCTACATGACAACAAATCACGTTTTTTCCCACTTCAGGAAGCATGATTTGTCACTTATTAATTGGAGAAAGGTCAACAATTGCCTGTTTCAATATTATAAATATTTATAATTTTATTTAAAATGGATTTTAAGTCCAACGTTAATAATATACTGATTTAATATCATTTCTTACTGAATCATGTTTTTAGCTTTTACTACATGAAAATATTGTTTTTAAAAATTCATACGGAAAAAAATTCATAAGGGGTTTTCTGATTTAAATTTTTTTTTAACATTTATTCAATTGTGAGAGACAGAGTACAGGCAGGGCAGGGGCAGAGAGAGAGGGAAACACGGAATCTGAAGCAGGCTCCAGGCTCTGAGCCGTCCGCACAGAGCCTGACGTGAGGCTCAAACTCACAAACCTTGAGATCATGATCTGAGCCAAAGTCTGTCGCTTCACTGCCTGAGCCACCCAGGTGCCCAGGGGGTTTTCTGATTTAAGTACACCATTGTGAAGAAAATCTTCAAGCCGACAAATGGTAGGAAGTACAGGTCAGATAATCACATACAGGCGAAACCACAAAACTGGCTTCTCTAAACAGCCTCAAAGTTCTCCACCACGCAGGGTGCACTGGCCTGAAATGTAAGTGGCAGGCAGTGAAGTCACCTGTTGTCCACCGCAGGGGGCCTTGCCCAGGAAGCGCCAGGAGGGGAGGGCCGCTTCCCACATGAGAGCTAATGGCAGTGCGTAGGGACTCTGGAACCCTGCATCCTGACCAGAGACTTCAACCTTTGGGCGTCTCCGTCTGCAACCTCACTAAGTTTCCCAAACATTCATCTGCCTGGCTGGCAGGAGACCGAGTTGGTAGAGCCTTAAAAGCACCAAAAGCATGGACCCAATTACTATCCACCTGGGACTCTCCGAGGAAACGACCAGATCTTCAAGCACAAAGACAGTCACTGCAAGGTTTTGATAATAATACCAAATCCGAAAAGAATCTAAACATTCGAAATCAGGGATCATTTAGGTACATCACTGGTGTGGGCATTCACTGACTAGGGCACAGTTCATATAGTGTCACACGGCCAGTGACAGAATCCAAGAGCCTGTGAGCACCTTGCTATCAATGTTTGCTTTACAAGGTCAAATGCACGGGCATGATGTTTTGAAAGGATAGGCTCAAAATTCCATCTGAAATTTCATGTGGGGATCAAGGGCACAAACCAGTGACTGCGGCCAGAGCGCGCAGTGTCTTGGGTCCCCTCATCCACAAAACGGAGCTCGTGCAAGCAGGGCCGTTGTGCGGATTAAATGAGATAAAAATATGTAAAATGTTTAGGTAAAGGCTTGGTTTCTGCCGCTATTAATGCTTCCTCATGGCATCATTATTGTTATTATCCTGCCTTGAT
Organism: Helogale parvula; assembly: GCA_004023845.1. Taxonomy (NCBI): domain Eukaryota; kingdom Metazoa; phylum Chordata; class Mammalia; order Carnivora; family Herpestidae; genus Helogale; species Helogale parvula. The sequence continues at coordinate 38,108 of PJEM01004671.1, forward strand.
TGCTTTTATTAAGATAACTAGATCCTTTACAGCCTATTCTGTGAATAGATGTTCTCTCTGGTTTGTAAGAATCAGGACAATTTTCACTTTCTGCCTCACACTCTTAGGTAATTTTGTAACTTTTTTATTTTACAAGGAACACATTTACTTCTATAACCAGAAAAAAAATAAATTTTAAATAAAGGGAGAAAGTAAGTTATTTCCCACAGAAAGCTCCCAACCTTGCCTGGTCTTAGGGAAGAGCTGGAGCTCAATTCGTGACTTGAGTACTTTGGTATCTCAGTTGGAATGATCCCATTCCGCAACTGAGAAAAGTGGGATACAGAAAAGTGACGATTTTGGCACAAGGTTGCTCAGCCGGTTGGTGATGGAGCCGGCACTGAAATCAGGACTCCTGCTCCCCACTCTGTGAAAAATGAAATCAAAGATCTGCGTCCTCTGTAGGTGGTGAGATCTCCGTCACCAGAAGCAGTCTCATCTCTCAGAACAGCTACAGGAAAGATCCCTTCCACCTGAGTGAAGTGACCACTGAAGATCTCTCTGCGATTCTGTAATAGAATTCTAGATATACCCGACTTTAAAAAGCCAATCACGAGGACAGTGCCCTCTTGACAAAAGAGCAGGAGTTCAGAAGGGAAGAAAAAGATCTCATTCACAGTGGAGGGAAAGGACAGAACTGCAACAGTGGCAGAGATAAACAAACCTTCCCAATGTGAAAAGCTCAGAAAGAAGCATGATTAATTTTTGTGCTTCCTGCCCTGCCCTCTTTCCTTCAACAGGGGTGTGTGTGTGTGTGTGTGTGTGTGTGTGTGTGTGTGTGTGTGTGTGTGTAAAGAATACTTAACATGAGATCTACCCTTTTAGCAAATTTTTAAGTGTACAATATATTACTGTTGACCATAGGTACAATGTTGTAGAGCAGATCTCGAGAGCTAATTCATCCTGCTTGACTAAACAGCACTGTTCACAACGCCCAAGATGTGGAAACCACTTAAATGTCCCTGCATTGTTATCGGTGTGTGTGCTTTTTAAGGTAATGTAAGTTGCACCCTCCTCTCTTCAGAACCTTGGGGCTAGGAACGGTTGCCGGCTTCTTTATGGGGGGGTGTCCCTCTTCATGGCCACAAAAAGCGATGTAAGCAGAGACTTAGCATTCTTAATTTTCAGATGAGGAAAGGAGCTCAGAGAGGTGAAACAACTTGTGGCAAATCAAAAGGATTTGGACCTCCAGTTATCCTGCAGTCCACTCCCCGGCAGCACTGAGGGGCAGCCCGAAGGCCAGGAGATGGCGTCCGAGAATGTGGCACCTTCGCCTCAGAGAGACCACTGAAATCCAGTCACCCTCAAGCGCACCTTGGCTTTCCAAGCCACCTAACCCCGCTGACACTTGTATGGGCAAATGGGAGCATCTGGCCTCAGGAAATTACAACGGAAACCATCTATGGACGGTGTCGTGATTCTAGGTGGACACCTAGACACATCATCAAATTACACAGAATCACACAAGAAAGAGGCCCTCTCCTCTTTTGAAGTCTCTTATTTTGTGTGAGTTTTAAGTATATTATAAAATATTTAAGATGCAAAAACAGGTATATGAAATACTACCACAGTCACTCAGGTACCTATTATTCTGCTTAAGAAATGAAACTTTAATGGGGCGCCTAGATGGTTCAGTTGGTTAGGTGTCCAACTTCAGCTCAAGTCATCATCTCACGGCTTATCAGTTCAAACCCCACTTCAGGCACTGTGCGGACAGCTCAGAGCCTGGAGCCTGCTTCAGATTCTGTGTCTCCTTCTCTCTCTCCCCCTCCCCTGCTTGTGCTCCGATTACAAGCCATGGTTGTGAACTTTCTCATACACATCTGTTTGTGAAATCATGTGTGAGTTTCTCTAGGGTTTATTTCTAAGGTAGCACTGGGCCTTAGGGTTTATGCTTGTTAAACTTTTGTGGAAATTCAAAACTGTCTTCTGATTGGTTTTACTAATTTATTCTCCCAACAAGAATGTAAAATAATTTTGCGGCACCAAATTCTCACTAACATTTGGTACTGTGGCACATTTTATTGTAGTTGTTAGTCTGATGAGTATGAAATATTATCTTATTATAGGTTTTCATTTGCATTCTTCCAGATTACTTGTGAGGTAGAATTATGTTTGTTTATTAGCCATTTATGCCCTTCCGTCGCTGGCCCAATTCATATTTTGGGCCCCCTTTCCCATGATGCTGTCTGTCTTCTTCTAGTTGATTTAAGTCAGCTCTTTTCATGTTCTGGATACTGATCCTTTGTTGGTAATATTGCTAGTATCTTCTCCCAGACAGTTGACTCTTCACTTTCAGTGGTGTCTTGGGAAAACAGAGGCTTAAAATAAATATTTAGGAGTAGAAATTACTGAGCTTTCTTATGGTTTGTGCTTCTTTGTCTCGTGGAATAAGGGTCTATGAATGTTCAACTTCAGGCAATAGAGACGAAATGTTTTCCAGTCTTTACACCAATAGGGCAGTGTCTCGGAAACCTTGTGGCCCCAAACTCACTCCATCGCTAGGTATTTTCATCCTTTTAATTTGTGCCAACTGAGTGGATGAAAATGGTCTCACTGTGACCTTAACTTGCAGTTCCCAGACCACAGATGTTAAAGAAGTGTTAAATATCTCTTTGTGTGTTTATTGGTCTTCTATACAATATTGTATGCCAAATGTTGATTCACATCTTTTACCCATATTAATTTGGTTTTGGGGTTTTCTTTTTGATCTGTAAGAGCTATTTTGTATTCTTAATGGTCATCTATTTCAGGCTGTGCGTATTGTAAATATCTTCCCCCAGCTCATGACTTGTCTGTTGAATAACAAAAAGTTCTTAATTTTAATAAAGCCAAATTTACCAATCTTTGTTATAATGACTGCATTTTATATCTTAAAAAAATATTTTCCTGTGCCTAAGGTTTTACCCAAGATAAACTCTTGCAAATGTACGGCAGGAGACTATACAAAACTGTTCTTAACAGCATGGTTCAAAAAAGCAAACATCCTGGAAACAACCAAATGCCCATCACCAGGACAGTGAATACACAAACCAGTACACCCACATACGGAATATTGTAAAACAGTCAAACAAAGTAACTACAGTGAGACATAATAATATGGAAAAATCTTAGCAATAGAAAGTGAATAAAGTAATTCTCAGATGATCAAAAACACCATGACACCCTTTTTATAAAGTTAAAAAAACAACTCAATTAAAAACATACAGTTTTAGGAAATTTTAAGTAGAATGAAACTGTATAAAGAATAAAGCAGAATAATGAGCACTTGGCGCGGAGCAGAGACAAAGGGCGGGGACGCAGGGAGGCCGCACTGTCAGACACAGGCTATTATCTCAAGGTCCTACCTAGTGTTTGTTTTAGGTGGTATGCTCGTAAGTGCTGGCTGCAGTATTAATAAGAGCTGAATATAACAAAGAAGCCAAATTTATGGTGAGAGTGGTCACAAACCTAGGATTATAATTGATCCAATTCAGTGTACCAAAAATTAAAAAAAAAAAAAAAGAACTATGGGGGCGCCTGGGTGGCTTACGTGGTTAAGCGTCCAACTTCAGCTCAGGTCATGACCTGACATTCATGAGTTCAAGCCCTGCTGACAGCAGAGAGCCTGCTTTGGATCCTCTATCTTCCTCTCTCTGCTTCTCCTCTGCTTGCTCGCCTGTGCTCTCTCTCTCTCTCACTCTTGCTCTCTCAAAAAAAAAAAAAAATTAAATAAATAAATATTTTTAAAAACTATTTCCTACACTGAAGTCATGATGATATCCTTCTAAATATGTCTCTAAAGACTTTCTTAGTTTTGCTTTTTAGGTGTTTAATTCACATGGAACTTATTTTTGTGTATGAGTTAGCAAACTGATTGTTTTCCATATAGATAATTAATTGTCCCCACAATATTCATTAATCTGTTGCATCATCTCTGTCACTAGGAGGCTTGGGTATGTGTCTGCTGGCTTCTTAATTCTGTTATCATCTATTTGTCTAGCCCAACAATAATATTACACCTTCTTAATAACCATAGCTTTATAACGAGTCTTGATGCCTGACTGAGTGACTCTATACCTTATCCTTCTCCAAAGTGCCCTAGCTATTCTTAGCCTTTGTTAGTCTATATCCAATTTAGAATAAGTCTATAATGCTCTACCAATAACCTGTTAGGATTTTTATTGAAATTGTATTAAGTTGATTAATTTGGGAAGAACCAACATCTTTTAAATACAAGGTCTACATATCCTTGAACATGGTATATCTCTCTGTTTATTTAGGTTTTTTTTTAGTGTTATAATTTTCTTTCATAGAAATCATAGACAGCTTGCATTATATTTATTCCTAGGCAAGTTACTTTTACACTGCTATTATAGTGTTTTTAATGGCTTGATGCTGATGTACAGAATACAACTGATTTATGTAGATAGATCTTATATCCAGATAACTTAATGAGCTTTTACTAATCCTAATTATTTTTTTTTAGATCCTCTTGTATTTTCTCTGTAGATAGTCATAGTTATCCATGAAGAATAGAAGTTTTATTCCTTCCTTACAGCCCTTACCCTCCTGTTTTATATATTTCTTGTACTGTGCTGGCTAACACTGCCAATGTAATATTGAAAAGAAAAGGTAAGAATGGGCTTCCTTCTCAATTTTAAGAGAAATGTATATTTCCTTAATGAGTGTGAGGGGTTTTGATAGATTTTTGATACATATACTCTGTCAGGTTAAGAAAGTTTCCCATCCCAAGGATTGTACAAGTACAGAAGGTAGCATGTCTATATGTCCCAATTTGCCAAATTTATACCTGTCATCCCAGGATAATTATTAACAGTGCTCCTTTCATTCCCTCAAGGGTTTTAGTTTGGACAATAAATTACATGCTCCCTCTAATAGAAGGGTGATGTTACATGGCAATGATGATGAGGCGGTGTGATCTATGGTTATGAGATGAATAAGAGGACCTTGGAGGGTTTTGTCAGCCGAGAGGCTCCAGCATGTTTTCTGCCTAAGCGGGAAATTTCCAACCCAGTAACAAAGCAGTAACCACCTGCTCCTTCCCTGTGCAAGTTCATCAGGAGAAACGCTCTGGAGGCAGCCCCAGCGTTGCCCAAGTTGCCATAAGAGAAGCAAGAAACACACACAAAATGGAGTAATTATCTTACCAAGAAACAGCACGACTGGCAATCTGAGAATGAAGCTGACAACATCCTGGCTTGTCACATGTTCTATTTTGTCACTTACATGCCCAATATAAATGCAAAACTGTGAAAACCAAGGGCGAGACTGAATGGCAATGGATCCATTCTGACGCCAGGCATGAGCCACTTATTGAAGACATAAATTATAGTGCTGTCACCGTCTCCCTTCCTATTTGCAAATAAATGTTGTCATCTAATTGTACAAGACTTGGAGATTGTTTAACAAATTTCTCCGAGGAAGGGCTCACAGCAGCTTGGATTCCCTGGACACCCAGATTCTATCTTTCTCCTTTGGCCGTCTCTCTGCACGTGGCTCTTTTTGTTTTGCATGACAGGCACTGTCACCCTCCCTCCTCAGCCTTTTATGGAGATAAAGTTACAAAGATCTGATGTGTTTCTTGACTGATTCCATTAAGGAATCATTAGGAATGAGAGACAGAGAGAGGCAGGCTCTAAAAAAGTAGTGAAGGGAAGGTCTTTATTGATGCAAGAGGTGATTCTCCAAGCACAATCACCAATATGGGGGCTCTGCGGCAGAAAACCTCATCTTGCCCTCTTTGCCAGGACAGAAAAAGAAGGAACACAGGACAACAAGCAGAGGCTGAGAATGAGGCCTGGAGCTCCCGGGACACTCGGGGTGTGTTTCTGAGTCTGCAGATGCCCCTCCGGCTGCCTGTGCCCAGGAGACTTCAGGAGTGACGGGACCAGCGGTGAGGGCAGTGACAATGGCCGGGTCTGGCTCATGCACTTACTTACTACCCAACAACGGACTACTGAGCACTGGCTAGTTTGTATTCTCCCAGGAGCAGACCCCCAGATAACAATTCAAGGGCTAGCAGACTATTTGGGAGACGAAGAAAACATCTGAAAAGCAGTGTGAAAGTTAGTAAGAAAAAGGAAGGCGGGGGCACCTGAGTGGCTCAGTCAGTTAAGCATCCAACTCAGTTTTGGCTCTGGTCAGGGTCTCCTGGTCTGTGGGACCAAGCCTCACATCTGGGTCCGCACTGACAGTGCAGAGCCTGCTTGAGAATCTCTCTCTCTCTCTCTCTCTCTCTCTCTCTCTCTCTCTCTGCCCCATCCCTGCTCACACACACTCTCTCTCAAAATAAATAAATAAGCACTGAAAAAAAAAAAAAAGAAAAAGGAATGTGGCCAATAAGGATGCATTATCAAGTTCCTCCTCTGATGACCTCTGAGATTCAGCGTGTGGCCCGTGCCTTAGACTTCCCCCTTCAGAGACGAAAAGAGCTGGGGTAGTTACACTCTCTGGCAGTAGCTGAAGGCTGCTTTTCCAGGGGTGTTAATCTCCCCATTTCTGGTCTTCCACACAAAAGTCTACTCTGCCTCACACCTTCAGGGTTGGGGCGGGGGGGGGGGGCGCAGAGTAGGCTTCAGCAACCTAAGGGAGTCCTCCGGCAAAGAAACATTGAAACTGGCATTTGGAAAACAGGCCGAGTAACCTTAAAATGGTAAGGGTTAGGAAACATGGACAGGGCATCAAGGTCTGCTACCAACTCCCACCATCCCCAAGAACTGTGCTACATGCTCCTGCTATAACCATGAACCAGTGAGATCACGCGGAGCTGGCTGGAGACAAGAGCAGGCTGCGTGGCGCTGCACCTCTTCTCTCCTCTTCCCAGGCAGTCAGGAGGCCGCCACAGACCTGCGCCTGTGTGTGCTCTACGGCCGTCTCTAAACTGCCTGAGTCTGTTACTCCGGCCCCATCCTATGTCTACATCTCCATCACTCCCTCTCTCCGTCCCTCTGACTGAGGCTCGGAAACGTCTCCTTTCCCCTCATCCACATTATCTGAAAATAACAGTGATGTTACGTTTGCACCAAAAATAACAAAATACCATAGCACCTGGGTGGCTCTGTCGGTTAACCTCTGACTCCTGATTTCCGCTCTGGTCATGACCCCACAGTTCCAGAGATTGAGCACCGTGTCAGGCTCTGTGCTGACAGGGCGGAGCCTGTTTGGTATTCTCTCTCTGTCCCTCTCTCTCTGCCTTTCCCCCCACTCATGCTTGCTCACTCTCTCTCTCTCCCAAAATAAATAAAGTGTAATAAAAATAATAAAATACCTAGGAATAAATTTAACCAATAAGATGAAAGATCTGTATATTGAAAACTACACAAATAAATGGAAAGATACTCCATGCTCATGAACTGGAAGAATTAATATTGTTGAAATGAACGTACTACCCCAAACAATCTACAGACTCAATCCAATCCTTATCAAAATTCCAATGGCATTTTCAACAGATATAAAACAAAAAATCCTAAAATTTGCATAAAACCATAATAGACCATTAATAGCCAAAGCAATCTTGAGAACAAAGCTGGAAGCATCATATTCCCTGGTTTCAAACAATATTAAAAAGCTGTAGTAAATAAGACAGAATGGTGTTGGCATAAAAACACATAGATCAGTGCAACAGAACAGAGAGCCCAGAATTAAACCCACATATACAGGATCAGTTAATTTATGACAAATGAGCCAAGAATATACAAAGGGGAAAGGAGAGTCTCTTCAATAAATAAATAAATAGTACTGGGAAAACTGGAGAGCCTGATGCGAAACAATGAAATTGGACCACTATCTCACACCATACACCAAAAATAACTCAAAATGGATTAAAGACCTGAATGTGAGACCTGAAAAAGTAAAAGTTCTAGAAGAACATAGGCTGTAAGCTCTTTTTTTTAATGTTTTATTTATTTTTGATATAGAGGGAGACGGAGCATGAGAGGGGGAGGGTCAGAGAGAGAAGGAGACACAGAATCCAAAGCAGGCTCCAGGCTCTGAGCTAGCTGACAGCACAGAGCCCAACATGGGGCTCGAACCCACGAATGTGAGATCTGACCTGAGCCGAAGTTGGAGGCTTAACCGACTGAGCCACCCAGGCACCCCAAGCTGTAAGCTCTTTAACATTGGTCTTGGTGATGGTATTTTTTTAAAAAAATGTTTAAATGTTTTATTTATTATTTTTGAGAGAGAGAGAGACAGAGCATGAGCATGAGCAAGGGAGGGGCAGAGAGAGGGGGAGATGCAGAATCTGAAGTAGGGTCCAGGCTTTGAGCTGTCAGTACAGAACCCAATGAGGGGCTCGAACTCACAAACGTGAGATCATGACCTGAGCAGAAGTCATATGCTTAACCAGCTGAGCCACTCAGATGCTCCTTGGTGATGATATTTTGAATCTCACACCAAAAGCAAAAGCAACAGAATCAAAAAATAAGTAAGGACGACTACATCAAACAAAAAAGTTCCTGCACAGCAAAGGAATCCACTAACAAAATGAAAACACCACCTACTGAATAGGAGAAAATATTTTCAAATCATACATCTGATTAGGGGCTAATATGCAAAATATATTAAGAACTTATACAACTCAATAGCAAAAAATTTCAATTAAAAATGGGCAGAAGCTCTAAATAGACATTTTTTCCAAAGAAGACATAAAGTATGTGGAAAGGTGCTCTATGTCATTAGTCATCAGGGAAACACAAAGCAAAACCACAACGAGATATCCCTGTTAGATGGGCTATTATAAAAAAAACTAGAGATGACAAGGGCTGGCGAGGATGCGGAGAAGGGCACCCCTCGTGCACTGATCGTGGAAATATCCATTGGTGCAGCCATCATGGAGGACAGTATGGAGATTCTTCACCAAAGTAAAAACAGAGCTACCGTATGAGCCAGTAAGTCCAATTCTAAGTATTTAGCCAGAGAAAATGACAGACTAACTCAAAAAGGTTTGTGCATCCCAATATTCACTGCAGCATCACTTATGGCAGCCAAGATATGGGAACAACCCAAGCGTCCATCAATACGTGAATGGATAAAGTCACTGTGACACGTTTATACAATGGATATTATTCGGTCATAAAAAAAGAATGAAATCTTGCCATTTGCAACAACATAGATGGATCTCAAGGGCATTATGCTAAGTGAAATAAGTCAGACAGAGAAAGACAAATACCATATGATCGTTCTCACATGGAGTCTAAAACAAAAGTTTTAAAATAAAAAAAAACTCACAGATACAAAGAAAAAGGTGGGGATAGAGAGGTTAGAGAAATGGGTGAACTGTTTTGGGTTTGTTTGTTTTTTAGTTTAAAATAAATCAATAAATAAATAAGTGATGAATGATACTATTTATTGAGCACATGCTGTATACTAGTTATCTCATATATCTCATATTATCCCCTAAACAACTAGAGCCTCATGTTGATGCTCCCTGATGCTCCCAACCCTGCTCCTGTCTTATTCCACCTGCTAGATGGGACCTCCTTGGAAAACTGGCATGTCCCAAATCAAGTGCAAGGTGCCCCAGGCCAGCTGGTCACTCCCTTACGTGGGCAAGCCAGGCAGGGCCTGTCGAGCACTGCTTCTGTTGTCTCTTGTAGTTGAAGTGCCAGCATGCCCTGCATCCTCCAAAAGGGACCTTCTGCTCCTTTCCAGTGACTACCCCACCTCCCAAGGGGAGACCACGCCCCACACCCCCTGTGTTACGAACCCCACAGGCAGGAGAATGGACAAAACGGCTTCTGCAGTCCTTCTTAGTTGCTTTAGACAGATGTCACATTTTGCCTCCCTCTCTTCTATGCTTCTGTCTTTGCAGCCTGAAAGTGGGAGACTGGACTGTGGTGATTCTCAGACTCTACTCCCATAAGACATGATTCTACTTCTCATGGATTAATGCATTACCTTGTCCCCAATGGTGCTTTCTAGACACAGTGCGGGATGATGGTTTTCACAATAGGGATCCAGGCCCAGCGGCAAGGTGGTTAGGAGACTATCAGGAAGGGGGAGTGGGGTGGGGATGGGGGGAGATATTTGGGTGCTCCCTTGTCTGCTGGTGCAGCAAAAGAGCTCAAAGTCAGAGTCTGGGAAATTCAGGCCAAGAAGGGTCAATGACAATGAGAGGAAAGATAATCACTCTCTACTGGGGAAAAAAGCAGCAAAAGAGGGCCGACTTGCTTATCTTGCATTCTGGCAGAACCGCAGACCACCAACTCAGATACTTCAAAAGACCCCTGGCTCAGCTCCCCAGCCCCTCCCTTGAGGTTCCTGCAGCGAGAACATCATAATACATCTCCTCATTTTCTTCTGTACTTTTGAAGTCAAAGTGTGGTCTCGTTAATTAGATGTTAGTGGGGGCCCGGGGACACTGGAATCCAAACTCAATAAATTTCATTTCTTAAAGACAAAGAGGTCAAGAGCATATTAAATTTGAGCACCCACTGAGCTCTGCCGGGGCATTTATTTAGCCAGACTCCTTACAGTTTAGGCAGAGAGCGTGCCAGGCGGCTTTTGGAGGCTGGCTGGGTGCGGGGGCCGGCCTGGAAGTGCGCCCATCTCACATTGTGGAAAGAGGGGGGGGGCAAGTCATTCAAATGTTTTCAGTATAAATAGCTCGGTCCACAGTCAGAATTTGAAATTTCTGCCAATATCCGACTCCTTTCAAGAGTCTAGCCGGGTAAGCAGCCTGGCTCCTCCTTTCACTTCCTGCTGAAATTAAACCCGCCAGCTTGGCTGTCTCTCCGGGGGAGGCCAGCACCGCACAAAGCCCACTTGGAGCCACTTCGAGCCCAGTGGGCCGGACACCACCTCTTCCCACACTCTGCTGTTTCTCAAATTATCTCACAGCCATAGTCATAGAAGAGAACAGGAGGTCTGTTGCCTAAACTCCATCTCCCCATTTCCCTGACCCCAACAACAAGGAAACATAAACACACCACTCCCCAGCTCCGTGGCCCCAGGCCTCCACGGCTTTAGGAAAACCAAGTCGTGCCAAATGTCCACAGGGCAAGAGACCTCATCGGTACCAGCAGGAAAGCTTGGCGTGGTGCGAGTCCAGGGGCCAGATGGTGAGCTCAGTCCTGGCCCCTCCGCTTGTCAACTCCCAAGCTCAGGGCATTTCTCTTGGACTTTCCCAATTCCCTTCATGAGTGAGCACTGCCTGCTATCTTTGCCAGGATTCTGATCTGCATTCGGCCAACCTCATAAAATGCAATTGGCAACTTTCTCCACACTTTCTAACTCAGCTACGAGTCTGTAATAAAATGTACGGTGTTTGAGGCTAAATCTTAAGGGTGCATTTTGAAATATCCCTGTTGCTTTGCTTTGTTTTGTTTGTTTTCTTCTTTCCTTTAGTGTGTTTTGATTGGAGAGCGAAGGTGTTAGTCACGCATGAGGTATCTGCATTTAGAAAATTACTGATTCGGCAGTTTAATTACATTTGGAGGCCACTAAATAGGACTGTTTCCCTTTATTTAGACAGCCTGAATCTTCTTAGTCATGATTTAGGAATGTGATAATCCAAGTGTAGCTTTATCTTGAAAACTTACCAAACCACCAGAGCAGTTTCTCCAAGCAAAGGAAATGTCACGGTGAGACACTCTAGTTTGGACATCCCTAAAACCCGCTATTTAAGACTTCTCCTCTGGCAAAACCCACCACTGCCTGCTTCGGCACCGGGTGGGCGGTAACCGTCTCTAATTGTGGCTCTCCTCTCTATTTCCGTAGCACAGAGTCACACAGCTACAATTATTCCTTACTTCTGCACCCCGGGTTTTCCACTATTTTGAGAGAGGCCCTTTTTGGTCTTAAACTTTAGCCAAAAGCAGTCTGTGGCAGTTGGAAGAGTTCTGTTGAACCTCAAGGCCTGGACTCAAGGTCTGCATACATCACCATCTTTAAAAATCAGAGACCCTTGGCGGCCAGGGTGGGACACAATGGTATGGTCCGGACCCAGTTTTAATCTGGGGACGAGGATCACCTTGGGGCGCCTGGGTGGCTCAGTCAGTTAAGCATCCATCTTTCGCACAGGTCATGATCTCACGGTTGTGGGTTGAAGCCCTGCCTGCATCGGGCTCTGTACTGACAGCTCAGAGCCTGGAGCCTGCTTTGGATTCTCTGTCTCCCTCTCTCTCTGTTCCTCACCCACTCATGCTCTGTCTCTCTCTCTCTCTCTCCCTCAAAAATAAATAAATACATTATTTTTTTAAAAAAATTTAAATCAGAGACCCAGGATAGGAAATCCCCAAAAGCTGTTTTCAGTTGAACCACCTAATATTCTTAACCAAGAAATTTGAAGAAACCATTCACAGTGAAGCGCTTGGTAGCCTCCATCTGCCTACTTTTTGCTTCCTAAAAATAATTTGCCCGAAATTTCAGAGCTGTGTCTGAGAGGGAGGAATATTATGAAGAAGGTTTCTGGTCAAAGAAAATATTCCTTCCCCTAGGGGGAGGGGCCAGTGGGGTGGATAGACAGGGGTCAGAACCTTGGGAGGCAGGAAAGCCTCAAAGAACCGTCTTCTCGATGCATTCCCAAAACTCCCACTGACAGCCCAGAGAGACGGGACTCGGAGCCCAGACTCAGCCTCTCCTGACACTGGGTAGGCACCTTCCATCAGGACAGAGACTTCTCCCAGGGTAAAGCTGGGCACTCAGCAGGATGGCACACCCCACCCAGAAGAGGAGATCCTGATCTGTCCACAGACTCTCCTGGGAAGTGTGAATAAGTTTGGCTTTCTATACTAAAGTCAGGAGGATTCAATTTCAATGTAATTAATATCCTATCCCCAAGCAGAATTCCCAGGTAGAAAGTCTGCTGTGGGTCTGTGTTCCACAGTCATGTTCAGCTACTAGGAGTGAGTGTCAGAGTCCCAAACCTCTTCTCAGCAGAGCCTTAGGTGCCCACCATCGGCTGTCACCTCACCCCTCACCTCTCTGGTTTCCTCATCTATCAAGCCTTGACCCTCTGGATATTTTTGGCCATGTCTGTGAGTTACAGGAGGTTGTGTGTGATGGCTAGGTTCTAAAACCTGACCTTTAAATCCTCTACAGTTGGGGTGCCTGGATGACTCAGTCGAGTGTCTGACTCTTGATTTCAGCTCAGGTCATGATGCCAGGGTTATGGGGTCAAGTCCTGCGTCGGGCTCCACACTTAGCATAGAGCCTCCTTAAGATTCTCTCTCTCGCTCCCTTGGCCCCTCTCCCCCACTCCCTTGGCCCCTCTCCCCCATTGATTCTCTCTCTCTCTCTCTCTCTCTAAAATAAATGAATAAATATTTAAAAGTAAATAATAAATAATAACTCCTCTATAGTCATAGCCCCCACCCACCTCACTGAGGTCCCTTGAGGGAGATGTGTGCTCAGTGGTCAGAAACCACAAAGATGATGTACGCTTCCCACAGGCTCCCGACAAACCTGACTGCACCACAAGGACAGCAATTCTACGTAAGAGAAGGCAGCAAGAGCGGTCACTTTCCCCTTTCCCCTGCCCCGCTCACATACAGCCCTCTACGTCTCCATGCCTGGGGAAGCGCAGAGCAAGGAGAACAGGAAAAAGAAGGCATTTTTCCGTGTGTGTCCCAAGCCGACAAGTTCTATGTGCTCACCTCATCCCATTCGGTGGCCCTATGCAGTGTGCTTTTGGCTAGATAATACGTCGAGATGTATTTCTCTTCTGAAAAACAAATTACTCTATTAAATTGTTCTTCAATAAGTTATTAGAGTTCTTCTGCCAGCCCTAACGAAGTAACTGGACAGAACGGAAACAACAGGAGCGCATGGGTGGCTCAATCAGTTGAGCCTCTGGCTTTGGCTCAGGTCATGATCTCACGGTTTGTGGGTTCGAGCCCCAAGTCAGGCTCTGTGCTGACAGCTAGCTCAGAGCCTGGAGACTGTCTTTGGATTCTGTCTCCCTCTCTCTCTGACCTTCCCCTGCCTGTGCTGTCTGTCTGTCTCTCTCTCTCTCTCCCTCTCTCTCTCTCTCTCAAAAATAAATAAAACATTAAAAAAAAACATAGGAAACAACTGTTTTTCCATTATTAGATAAGAGGCAATGCAGGTCTGTGATCCATGAAAGAGGGAAACACGAGCTTCACCTTGCCCTAGCTTCCTCTTTGAACTTGCTGTCCAGACCATGTAAGGAGAGGGAGCCCTCACGGACCACAGTGGTTTCTGTGAACTGAGAAGGCAAAGATCAGAGTTCTGCTGAGGCAGCTGGAATCCGTGAGTGAAATCCTGGAGAGGAAGGAGTAGAACCAAAAATGGAGCTTCAGAAGTAAGTATAAAGGTCCTCTTAGGTCTTTGGTCAAATACTAGGCTGCGTTTACACAGGGCAAGACACCAAGAGGCTTGGCTAAAAACAACACTGAGTAGCTGTGAGCTGAATGGTGATCTCCCAGTACTGGGAGACACAGTGGTTCCAAACCAACCAGACTTGAGAGAAACCCCTGAACACCCTCGCCAGCCAGTAGAGACTCCAGAGAGAACACATCTCACCACTCTAACTCAGTGGACTACTTTAAAACTGCCTTAAGAAAGCTTTTTTTAAAGCCTAAAATGATTAAGTTATTTTTAATATAAATTAATTGACTGCCAGAAAGAAATCTACACTCCTTAAAGGAAAATAACAAAATCCATAAGCTCAACAATGTACTATCCATAATCTTCAGTATATGATCAAAAATCACTAGCCGTGTGAAGTAACATGTGACCCATAGTCAAGAGAAAAAGAAGTCGAAAGAAACAGACCAATAGGGGTAGGGAGATGGGCAAAATGGATGAAGGGGAGGAGGAGCTACAGGCTTCCACTTACGGAATGAATAAGTCACAGGGATGAAAGGGGAAGTGTAGGGAATGTAATTAATGGTAATGAAATAGCATTGTATGGTGACAGATGATGGCAGCTACACTTGTACACACAGCATAACACAGAGTTCTAAAGTCACTGTGTTATACGCCTGAAACTCAGGTAACATTGTATGTAAACTACTTCAAGTAAAGAAAAAGAAAACAGACCAAGAAATAATAGATATGTTGAAATTAGCAATTAGCACATGGGTATTTTAAAATAACTATCATAAATACTTTCAAAGATTTAAAAGAAAATATAATGAGGTAGAATAAATGCAGAATTTTAACAGAGATATGGAAACTATAAAAAAGAACCAAAGAGAAATTTAAGAACCCAAAAATAAAATATCTGAATTGAAAAATTCAGTGGATTGGCATAAAAATAGATCAAACACTATAGCAGAAAAGATCAGTGCAAAAGACAGAGCCATAGAAAACTATCCAAACTAAACACAGAGATCTAAAAACAAAGCAAAACAAAATGGCAAACACAAATACAATCAACTAATCTTTGACAAAGGAACAAAAGTAATTCAATGTAAAAGAAATATTCTTTTCAACAACTGTTGCTAAAACAACTGAACATCTACATGCAAAGATTTAATCTAGACACACATTACATCTTTCACAAAAATAAACTCAGAACTATAAAAGTCCTAGACCAAGGAGGGAAGGAAAGAATGTAGGCAATTTTGGGGTTTGGCAATGACTTTTTAAATATAACACCAAAAAGCATGTGAAAGATACTGCTAAGAATACAAAAAGACAAAACACAAACTAGGAGAAAACAACTACAAAACACCTATCTAATAAAGAACCTATTTTTAAAATACACAACAATAAAGAATCTATTTTTAAAATACACAACAAACTCTTTCAACTCAACAATAAGGAAACAACCCAAGTTATAAATGGACAAAAGATGTGAAAAGACACTTCACTAACAAAAAGATACAGACAATGGATAAACATATGGAAAGATGCTCAACATCAGGTCATTAAGGAATTATAAATTAAAACAACAATGAGATACCACATGAGAATGGCTAAAATCTAAAACACTCATAGTGCCAAATGTTGACAAGGTTCTAGACCAAAAGGAACACTCATTCATTCCGGGTGGGGATACAAAATGGTACAACCACTTTGGAAGACAGTTTGGCAGTTTCTTACAAAACTAAACATGCTTTCACCATAGGATCCACCATCCATGCTCATTGGTATTTACCCAAAAGATTGAAAACTTAGGTTCACAAAAAGGCTACACTTTAATGTCTATAGCAGCTTTGTTCATAACTGTCAAAACCTGGAGGTAACAAAAAAGTCCTTCAATAGGTGAATGGATAAATAAATCATTGTATATCCATACAATGGAATATTATTAGTGCTAAAAAGAAATAAGCTATCAAGCCACATGGAGGAAACTGAAATGCATATTGCTAAGTGAAAAAAGCCAACCTGACAAAGTTAAATACTATGTGATTCCAACTACAAAACATTCTCGAAAGGCAAAACTATGGAGATAGTATAGAGATCAATGTCTGCCGTGGTTTGTGGGGAGAGAGGGAGAGGCAAATAGGTGGAACACAAGGAATTTCTAGGACGGGGAGACTATTCCGTACGACACGACAATGGTGGATACATTATTATACACTTGTCAAAACCCACAGAGTGTACAACACAGAGCTTTCCCTAATGTGAACTACAGACTTTGGATGGTAATGGGCACATCAATCTAGAGTCATCAGTTGTAACAAATGTCCCATCCTAATGCCAGATGGTAACAGCAGAAACAGGCAAATGTGGTGGGCTGTGTGATGGCTCTCCGTACTTTCCATTCAATTTTTCTTTAAATCCAAAACTGCTCCGGGGGCCTGGGTGGCTCAGTTGGTTAAATGTCTGACTGGCTCAGGTCATGATCTCGCAGTTCGTGAGTCTGAGCCCCACTTCAGGCTCTCTGCTGTCAAAGTAGAAACCCACTTGAGATCCTCTGTCTTCCTCTCTCTCTGCCCCTCCCCTGCATGCTTGCACACTGTACTCTCTCACTCTCTCAAAAATAAAATAAACATTTAAAAACAAACAAATAAATCTAAAACTGTCCCCCCAAAAAAGCCTATTAATTTTTAAATGAACAAAGCTTCAGTGTCCTATGAGGTAAAAACTAGAGGGCCAAAGGAAGAAGAGAGAGAGTTGGAAGGAAGGAAGGAAGGAAGGAAGGAAGGAAGGAAGGAAGGAAGGAAAGAAAGGAAGGAAGGAAGAAAGGAAGGAAGAAAGGAAGGGAGAAAGGAAGAAAGAAAGAGAAAGAAAAAAAGAAAGGAGGAAGGAAGGAAGGAAGGAAGGAATGGAAAACAGAAGGAAGGGAGGGAAAGAAACTAACAAAACAGTAGTGTCAAAGATTGTCCAAAATTGATGAAAAATACCAATCCACAGATATAAGATATTCAACAAAATCCAAGCAGGATAAATTTAAAGAAAACCATACCTAAACACATCATAATCAAATAGGTGAAAACCAAAGAGGAGAACATCTTTAAAGGAGTCAGGTACTGGGGGAGGGTCACCTAATGGGGAAGGAAACAGGACCAGTTACTGACTCCTAATCAGCAACAAGGCAAACCAGAAAATAATGGAACATTTTTAAAGTGGAAAAGAAATTTTTAAAGCCCTGCCAATGACAAATTCTAAACCCAGCAAGAACGTCTTTCACAATGAAACAAAAATAAGCATTTTTAAATAGAGAAAACTAAGATATTTTGTCACTAGTGGATTGAACTCCAAAAAAAATTTTTTTTTCTTTAGGAAGTTATTCAGACTGAAGGAAAATGATACCAGATGAAAACTCACATCTGCACCACAGGAAGAAAGCATGCCCTGCTCACAGTAGATATGTGGTTAAGTAGAAAAGACTTTTTTCTCATTTCTTAATTTCCTTAAAAGTCAATTGACTATTTATGGAACTAACAACAGTGTATTTCAGGAAACATAATGTACATAAAAATAAATAAAATGTATGTCCACATCACGTAATGGCCAGTAGGGCTTATGGTACTATACCACTGCAGGATTATTAAATCATTCAATAAGTAATTGTTCCATATGATGGTAACAAATAAGTCTAGGTAAAAATCCAATACAATACACAAAATGTAATATCAAAAAAATGCCCAACTAATTCAAAAGAAGCAAGAAAAGGAGGGGGGAAACCCAGGACAACGAAGAGAAAATAAATGGAAAGATGGTAGGGTTAAATATAGCCATGCAAATAATTGTGTTAAATGTAAAGGCAGAGTTTTTCAGATTAAATTTTTGTTGATTGATTTTAGAGAGAGAGCGTGAGCAAGGGAAGGGGCGGTGGGAAAGAGAGAGAATCTTAGGCAGGCTCTACTCTCAGCGCAGAGCTGGATATGAGGCTCAATCCCAGGACTCCAGGATCATGACTTGAGCCGAAATCCACAGTTGGAATGTTCAACTGAGCCGCCCAGGCACCCCCAGATTAAATTTTTTAAAGTAAACTCTAAACATATGCTGCTTACAAGGGATTCACTTTAAATATAAAGATAAATGACAAAAAAGATGAGGAAAAAGTATGCCGTGCAACAACATAGATTCACCGGTATCAGAAATCAAAGAGAGGGCATCCCTACCTACACTCCAGACATTTAAAAAGAAGAGAATATTCTACATGATTTTATGCCATAAATTTGATATTCTCATGAAAATGACAAATTTCTTGTAAGACACAGATTACCAAAACTGATACAAGAACAGGAAATATAAATAGCCCTATATGTATTTAAAAATTTAATTTAGTATCAAAAACCTTCCCACTAAGAAACTTCAGGTCCCAAATGCTTTACTATTAAATTTTGTAAAACATTTAGGAAAAAATAATGCCAATTCTACATAAACTCTTCCAGAAAATAGGAGTAAAAAAACACTTCCAAACTCCTTTTATGAGACCAATGTGACTAAAATCAAAACCATACCAAAAAGGAATTATAAGAAAAGAAAACCACAGACCGACATCCCTCATGAATATAGATATAAAATCCTTAATAAAATGTTAAAAATTATATATGTATATATTTATAATAATTATATATATATAATATATCATGACAAATAGAGTTTATTCCAGGATTCCAAGATTAGTGTAATGTTCAAATACCAACCAATATAATTTAGCATATTAATAGATTAAGGAGAAACTGTATATAAGCATCTTAATAGATGCAGAAAAAGTACTTGATAAAATTAAGCAAAAAAAAAAAAAAAAGAAGAAGAAGAAGAAGAAATGAACCTTCCTCAACCTGATAAAGGTATCAACAGAAAATTCACACCTATGTCATCAATAGAAAACTTCCAGCTGATGAAATACTGAATCCTTTCTCCCTAAGACAGGGAACAAGGCAGGGATTCCTACTCTCAATACTTCAACATTTTCCTAGATGTATTAACCAGTGCATCAGAGCCAGGAAAAGAAATAAAAGGTCTACAGGTTGAAAAGGAAGAAGTAAAATTGTCTTTATTCGCAGGTAACATACTCCTTTAAGTAGGAAACTCTAAGAGAGCCTAAAAAAAAAAAAAAACAGTTTAGCACAGCTGCAGGATACAGACTCAACATACAATAATTAACTGTGTTTCCATACTCCAGCAACAAACAATTGGAGACTGTTATTTCAACCGTGTTTATGGTAACATGAAATATTTATGAAATATATTTTCATGAAAACATGAAATATTTAGGGATAAATTTACCAAAATATATGCAAGAATTGCAAACAAAACTTCAAAAATATAAGGTTAAGACCTTAATAAATGGAGAGCTACACTATGCACATGGATTGCAAACTCATTATCGTAAAGACGGCAATCTGACCCAGAGCCACACTGTCCCATAGAGCAGGCATAAGTGGATCGGGCCCTTGAAAAATGGCTGCTTTGATGTGAGATGTGCTATAAGTGTACAGTGCATACCATATTTCAAAGGCAATACAAACAATAAGGCAAAATATCTCAAAGAACATTTTTAACATCTACATTATACATTGAAATGACAATAATTTGGATATATTGGTTAGATAAAATTAGCATTAAAATAAATTTCAGCTTTTATTTGGCTTACTTCTTTTAAAGGGATTATTGGAAATATTTAAATTATATATGTGGCTCACACTTGTAGCTCACCTTCTATTTCTAGTGAAGAGCACTGATCCATGGTTTTGCAGCATACAACGGGCTTTTTGTAGAAATTAGAAGGCTAATTCTAAACTTTATGTAGGCACTCAGAAGACCCAAAGCAGAACAATTTTGAAAAAGAAGAAATACACTGAAGGACTTACACTACCTGATTTTAAACCTTATAAAGTAACCAAGAAAGTGTGATATTGATGCAAAATTAAACCCATAACTGCAATCATGCAATCTGGCTTTAAATAAGGACATGAAAAAGTGCTAGACATGATGAATCACTATAAAGCAGTAAGTTAACCCCAAATAACCAAAGTAATAGAAGAAAACCAAAGCTGGAGACATCACAAGTCTGGACTTCAATCTGTATTACAAAGTTGTGATCATCATGACAGTATAGAACTGGCACAAAAACAGACACACAGATCAATGGAACAGAATAGATAGCCCAGTAATGGACCCAAAGATGCATGGCCAACTAATCCACAAAGAAGAAAGAATATCCAATGGAAAAAAGTCTCTTCACCAAATGGTGTTGGGAAAACTGGACAAGAACATGCAGAAGAATGAACCTGAACCACTTTCTTACACCAGACACAAAAATAAACTAAAAATGGATGAAAGATCTAAATGTAAGACAGGAAATCATCAAAATCCTAGAGGAGAAAACAGGCAACAACCTCTTTGACCCTGGCCGCAGCAACTTCTTCCTAGATACGTCTCCGGAGACAAGGGAAACAAGAGCAAAAATGAACTATTGGGACCTCATCAAGACAAAAAGCTTTTGCTCAGTAAAGGAAATAATCAACAAAACTAAAAGACAACCAACAGAGGGGGAGAAGATATTTGCAAATGACATATCAGATAAAGGGTTAGTATCCAAAATTGATAAAGAATTCACCAAACTCAACACCCAAAAACAATAATCCAGTGAAGACATGGGCAAAAGTCATGAACAGACACTTTTCCAAAGAAGACATCAGATGGCTAGCAGACACATGAAAAGTGATGTTCAGCATCACTCATCATCAGGGAAATACAAATCAAACCACAATGAGATACCACCTCATGCCTGTCAGAATAGCTAAAATGAACAACCCAGGAAACAACAGATGTTGCCTAGGATGGGGAGAAAGGGAAACCATTTTGCACTGCTGGTGGGAATGCAAACTGGTGCAGTCACTCTGGAGAACAGTGTGGGAGTTACTCAGAAAATTAAAAATAGAACTACCTACGACCCAGCAATTGCATTACTAGATATTTATCCAAAGGATACAAAAATGCTGATTCAACGGGGCACATGCACCCCCAATGTTTATAGCAGCACTATCCACAGTAGCCAAATTATAGAAAGAGCCCAAATTTCCGTCACCTGACAAATAGATAAAGAAGACGTGGTGTATATACAATGGAATATTACTCAGTGATCAAAAAGATGAAATTTTGCCATTTGCAACAATGTGGATGGAACTAGAGTGTATTATGCTAAGCAAAATAAGTCAGGCAGAGAAAGACAAATATCTATCATATGATTTCACTCATATGTAGAATTTAAAAAACACAGCAGATGAACATAGGGGAAGGGAAGGAAAAATAAAATAAAAACAGAGAGGAAGGCAAACCATAACAGACTCCTAAATACAGAGAACAAACAGGGTTGCTGAGAGAGAGGTGGGGGGTGGGGAATGGGCTAAATAAGCGATGGGCATTAAGGAGGTCACTGGCTGGAATGAGCACTGGGTACTATAGGCAAGTGATAAACCACTAAATTCTACTCCTGAAACCGTTATTACATTCTATGTTAAGTAATTTGGGTTTAAAAAAATTTTTATGGATGTGGAGATGGGGCATTGGGTGGCTCAGTTGGTTAAGCATCCAACTTTGGCTCAGATCATATCTCATGGTTCATGAGTTCGAGCCTCACATTGAGCTCTGTGCTGAGAGCTCGGAGCCTGGAGCCTGCTTCGGATTCTGTGTCTCCCTCTCTCTCTCTCTGCCCCTCTCCCACTCACGCTCTGTCTCTCTTTCTCTTAAAAATAAACATAAAAAACATTTTTTAAGGATGTGGGGATAAAGAATATGTATATTTTGTATACGTATGAAATAAAATACCTCACGAAAGATTTTTAAATACAAAAACCCCCCAAAATTTCAAATAAATAAATAGAATAAAATACTATTATACACCCAATAGATGGGCTAATATGAACCTAATAATGTCAAAGTGCCGTCTAAACTCTAAACTAACCTGGTTGTAAAATGTTACAACCAGTTTGGGAAACTCTTGGTCAGTTTCTTATAGAACTGAGCATACCCAGTAATTCTGCTTCTACTTCTAGGTATTTATCCAGGAGAAACAGAAATACACGGGGAAAAAATCTTGTACAAGAATTTTCATAAAAACTTACTCATTAGAATCGAAAAGTACACACTGTATCATTCCATTTACATAAAGTTCTAAAACAGGAAAATTTAACCTATAGTACAAGAAATCAGAATAGTGGTTGCTTCTGGTAGAAGGAGTGGCAGGGGCTGCCTGGGAGGGGCACACAGCAGCTTTCTGGGGGGCTAGAAGGGTCCTACATCTTGATACAGACGTGCGATACTGATGTGAGCGTGTGTCAAAACTGATGGAACTATCCAGTTAAGATATTATTGGGGCGCCTGGGTAGTTCAGTCAGTTAAGTGTCCGGCTTCAGCTCAGGTCATGATCTCACAGTTCATGGGTTCGAGCCCCGCATTGGGTTCTGTGCTGACAGCTAGCTCAGAGCCTGGAGCCTGCTTCGGATTCTGTGTCTCCCTCTCTCTCTGACCCTCCCCTGCTCGGCTGTCTCTCTCTGTCTCTCAATAATAAAAAAACATTTAAAAATTTTTAAAAAAAGAGATTACTGTGCATGCTCGTTCTGAACTGAGCACTCACTGTGAATTCTGCTTCAACTGCTTTAAGTTCCTTGAAAAGCTTCAAAAGTCCTACATGTACGAACAACACAGAGAATTCACAGTGTGCTCCAACCTCACTCTCCCCCCACTTTACCCTTGCCTCCCGTGTAATAAACATTAACAGCCTGGAGTGAGTTCTTCCCCACTCTTCTTCAGGTTTGGAAGACTCACACAGGAAAGGGGGTTGGCACTTGTCTGGGTTTGTTTTTTGCTTTCTGGTTTTGGTTTTTGGTTTTTAATGAGCGCTCCCTTTGCATGTGTTCCTGCTTCCTGCTCCTGTCACTCACCGTACTCCGGGCCAGAGCTGCACGCGTCCCACAGTATGAGCAAACCGCCATTTATCTTTTCACCTTCTCTCCACTCCCTCCATCCCAGGGAGGCTCTCCACTCCCTCCAGCCCAGGATGAGCTGTCAGGCTCATCCCAGCTTTTGTCATTATAAGCAATGTTGCAAAAACTTCCCTAATCACATACCGAATCTCCCTGGTGCTTTAGTTTCTATAGGAGAACTTCCCAAAGTGGGACTGGTGAATGAAAAAGACAAGTGGGTTATTTGTTTTAATAGATATTGCAGATTACATGGAGCAAAAGGGTTGTAGAAACCTCACTCAGTGTTCCTTCTGATATATATTAAGTTTCTGCAGACTGGCTCCAGAAATGGAAATAAACTATGAACATAGCATGATAATCACTGTAGGCAACTCACATATGCCTTGAAGAAGAAAAATTCAGCAACATATATAAGGCCACAAATAACTGAGTTATTCTATCAAAATACATCCTGAAATGCAGCGCCTGGGTGGCTCAGTCAGTTAAGTGTACGAATTTGGCTCAGGTCATGATCTCATGGTTCATGGGTTCGAGCCCCACATTGGGTTCTGTCCTGACAGTCAGCTCAGGGCCTGAGGCCTGCTTCCGATTCTGTGTCTCCCTCTCTCTCTGTTCCTCCTCCCTCACATTCTGTCTCTCTCTCTCTCTCAAAAAATGAATAAACCTTAAAAAAAATTTTTTTAAATATATCCTGAGAGGTAGGATAGCATGATGGTTGAGAACTGAGTCAACGCTAGCTAAGGAACTGTGCAAATCTGTCATACATCATGACCTTGAGTAAGTTGCTGGACCTTTTCGCACCTTAGTTTCCTCATAAACAGAAATGTAAACAATAATAATGCCTATAATATGGAAGAAGTAGTAAAGATAATGAAGAACCCAGGGGGCTCTTCTCCATGAACACACTGGGTTCTCCATGAAGAGTGGAAAATGTCTAACATGTGGAATGAGCTTTAGAAGTGTTCATTATTGGGCCTTCTGGGTGGCTCAGTAGGATAAGCATCTGACTTCAGCTCAGGTCATGATCTGATGGTTCATGAGTTTGAGCCCTGTGTTGGGCTCTACGTTGACAGCTCAGAATCTAGAGCCTGATTCAGATTCTGTGTCTCCCTCTCTCTCTGTCCCTTCCCCACTCACGCTCTGTCTCTCAAAAATAAATAAACATTTAAAAAAAAAACTTTTTTAAAAAAGTATTAGTTATTATTGGGCAATTTGCTTAACTTCTCTGGATGTCTGTTTTCTCTTGCCTGTAAAATAGGGACAAATAGCATTATACATCCCAAGTGCACATTAGAATAATGTTTATGTCAGGATAAGCTTTCAAAGCAATTAGCTGATATTAAAAGACAATACAAACATGAAGGAGCCAGGTTTAGGCAGAAATCTAAATATGATATGGCTGGCACTCAAACCTTCCAAAATTCAGAAGAAAGCTAAATTCCTGCCAGGCCTGTTGATGATACTGAATTCTTGGAAGACCATGCAAATCCTCCAGAATGCAGAAAGAAACGGATAGGCCCCCTCCAAAGACTTGCTCCCTCTGTGGTGAAGGATGCACTTTTCTCTCTTCCTACAGCTGAGTGGCTCTGAAGAGTCTGGAGTCACTCCGAGTTGGCGGCTCACCCAAGCAGTGGCCCTGCCTCCTCACAGGGTGCAGCTGCAACTGTGGCCCTCATGAGGCACCTGTGCCCAGGTGAACAACATAGCAACTGAGGCTACCAGATGGCTCAGTGAGTGGGTGCCCTAGAATGTCAGGAGAAAGTCCGTCATTCAAGTTACCTACACTGACTGAGCCCTCTCTGTGGCCTAGGACCCAGACTCTGGACTAAGAGCGGGGGCAGGGGAGGGGGGATGCAGAGTCCCTTCCCTACATGATGAAGCCAAGTGCCCCCATTGGGCCACCTCCACCAGGGACTGCCATTCAGTAGGTGCCTGTATTGTCAATTTGGGAGGTTTCAACTCCGTTTATTAGCTCAATTGTAGATTTTAGCTAATAAAAAAAAAAAAATGCCCTAAGTCAGTGTTTGTATTTGGGGAAAGCAAACCTATACAGCCCATTTTTACCTCCTTACCAGGGTCAAACAAACAAATAAACTTGGCTTTGATTTATTAAAGGCTCCTAATGGTGCTTTTTCTGAAAGTTAAACATCCCTTAGCTTGGGGACAGAAATATCAGCCCAGGCAGTCAACGGACCTGATGGTTGTTGACATGAGCCCGGTGCCTGATGCCTCACGACAAGAGGGTAGGGGGTGGGCAGCCGCTGAGTTCAGGGAAAGAACTGTGGCTGCACGGGGCTGGACACTCAGGTTCGTCCGTGTGCCCTGAGGTAACCGGATCCCGCGAAGCTCCTCAAACAGACCCCACTCATACCGCCTTGATCCCCACTGTGGAGCGGGCTATCCCCACACCTGCACCACTCATGCCTATTCCCACAGAGCTCTGGTCTCACTACCAAGGGACCAGAGAAGCCCAGTTTGTGGCCAGCATGGGAAGTGTGGAATCTCCACGAAGGATGATAGCTATTCTTGGACGATATTGGATCCGGCCTGGTGATCATGCTAAGGTTCACCTCTTCCAGCAGGCCATCCTTCCCCGGTGGCAGGGAGGGGCCAGCTCCACAGAAGGAGAAGCATACTTTCACCCTGGGATATGGACTTCTGCCCATATCTGGGGTCCCCTAACTGGCCAATACCCCTCGTTTAAAGCACTGCCTCCTTTACATATAATGGGAGGGTGGGGCCAACACAGCCATTTACCTTGTAGGCCTGTAGGCCACAGGAATAGAGCTACATTTTGATTGTAGGGCTCACAGAAAATGAGATGTAATGTTTTTTCGTATTTGATACCCATAAAACCAAGTCACATTTCAATAGCCTGTCTCTATGACCTGTGTTTCAAGTGCCTGAACGTGTGCATGATGGGGGAAGGGGCCTAGAAAAATATATCAACCATGTAGGTCTTTGATTACACTAGGAACAAAATAAATAAAATAAAGCCCACCAGCAGTGTAAACAAGTTAAAAATTAAATTAAACAAAAATAAATATGTTCTCATGTGTTTCACATGACATCAAACCTAGATCATGGCCCAGATTATCTGATTAAAGGCTCATGAAACACAAGTGAATTGCTTATTGATTAGAAGCTGAATGATTAAAAGAGTCTTTTAACCAATATCTCCATCTCCTCCTCCACCAGCCTCACCAACTTGCCCTCTACACCCACTGTCAGAGTGACCTTTTAAAAATATAGTCATTCACCTGCTCAAACTACTTCTCTAGTTTATCAAGACTACGGGGTAAAAGCCAAATGTCTGAGGCACACAATTCCAGATTCTACCAGTCCAATCTCTCTCCCAAGAATCCCTTCCTTACACCCTCTTCCCTAGTTGCCCCAAAGACACCTCTGTGTGTCTCTGAAAAGCAAGTTCTCCCACCTGGTTCCACCTTCTCCATCTTTTCTACCTATCACTCAATCCCAATATTATCCCAACCCCTGACTGTTATGCTATGACTTTCAGAGTTTGTTTCTGTGTTTCTGGAATTGTGTTACAATTACTTGTACTCCTGTGCTTCCTATTTTTCTTTATTCCATCTCCCTGAACAGAGCCTGGAGTGAGTGCTGGTAAACACTGGTGGGTGGGTAGATGAGATGGGTAGTTGAATGAACAGCAAACAGAGAAGTCCTATCTAATGAGAAGAAAAAGACAGAGATAGATAAATAGATGGATGGATGGATGGATGGGTGGGTGGATGGGTGAGTGGGTGGATGGATAACTAGGGAGGTAGGGAGGTAGACAGACAGACAGAACAGTATAGAGAACACAGATTTCCTAGGTCTTTGCTACTCCTCCTCTGATCTCCAAATGATTCATATATTCTATTATCTAGAAAGGAAAAAAATGTTATTTTTGTCTCAGGTAAAAATTGGTAGGATTTTTTTGGCAAAAGAAATGGGGCACAGATAGCTGACCTAATTTCTTTTCTCTGAGTGAAACCTACTTTGGGCAAATTTTTGTTTGCTGGGAAGCTCCAGAAGACAGAAGCTCCGAAGAAGCCAGGCCTCAGCCTGAAGAAACACAAAAGGATTTTATGACTGAAGCCAGCACTTCCTTCGAAAAGTCTATCACACTCCCACATGATGCATTTCAGGGACAAATCCATCAAGAGTCTGACTATTTATGGAGGTTCACATCGAGCCACACTCGCCATCCCCAGTGAGTTCTGCACTGAAGTCTGGGCTGCAGACTGAGTCAGTCTCATATATCTGTGTGCCATTCCTCTCCTGCTACTTCTCACTTGTACCCCAGAAATTGACATTTCAGTGGCCAAAGGCCATGCAGATGTCCTCATTAACAGGTTTCCATTTCTACAGGAGGCCAATAAAATCACTGCAATTGAGAGCAGGCTGAGCCAGGGACCCTGCTTCATGTGTTGTCATGTGAGCACAACAGCACCACAAGGAAGACACTGGTGGTAGTATCGCCCCATTTTACTGATGATGACCCCAAAGCATGAGAGGCTAAGTAATGTAGTCAAGGTCCACAGCTAGTTGGGAGTGGAGCCAGGACGCCCACCCACTGCAGGCCTGGCCTACAGCTTGCTCTTAAGCACTACCCTGATTAACT
Organism: Helogale parvula; assembly: GCA_004023845.1. Classification (NCBI taxonomy): domain Eukaryota; kingdom Metazoa; phylum Chordata; class Mammalia; order Carnivora; family Herpestidae; genus Helogale; species Helogale parvula. The sequence goes on from PJEM01004671.1 coordinate 66,074, forward strand.
GAAGTAATAAGAATGCATTTTCTCTCCTGGAACTAAATTAATTTACCTTCATTTCCTACCTTTTAGAAATGCAACTCACAAATTTGTTCATTTTTCCTGATGTGTCCCTAATGCCAAGCCTCCATTGCTCTAAGCAATCAAAGGAGAAGAAAAGTGGGCATGTAGGGCCACCGTTGGGGTCCGAGCCCCATGTCAAGCTCTATGCTGACAGTTTAGAGCCTGCCTTAGATTCTGTGTTTCCCTCTCTCTCTGCCCCTCCCCTGCTCTCTCTCTCTCAAAAATAAACATTAAAAAATGTTTTTAAGAAAATTAAGTATAGAGTTACCCTATGACCCAAGAATTGCACTGCTCTGCATCTTCCCAAGAGAGATGAAGACATCAGTCCACAAAAAAAATTTACATGAATATTTGTAGCAGCATTACTCACAATGGCCAAAATATGGGAACAATCCAATGTCTATCAATTTATAGATTAACAAAATGTGGTATATCCTGATGATGGCTTATTAGTCAGCTCTATAAAGAAACCTAGACTAAAACATACTTCAAAAGGGAAGAAACTTGACATCATTACACTAAGTGGAAGAAGTCAACCAACAAAGGCCACATATTGTATGATTCCTTTTATCCAAAATGTTTAGAATAGGCAAATCCAAGTGACAAAAAGTAGAAAAGTGGCTTCCAGGGCTGAGAGAAAAATGAGAAGCCACTGCTAATGAATACAGAGTGTCTTTTAGGGGTGATACAAAGGGTCTGGAATTACACAATGATAGTGCTTACACAATTTTGCCAATCATGCACTTTACAAGGATGAGTTTTATGGTATGTGAATTATATCTCAGTAAAAAAAAAAATATTTTTAAATGATTAGCAAGTGCATAAAAAATGTGAAAGTCCTTCAACTGTACGTGATCCCATGTGTAAGAAACTTGATAGATGCTTTCCCAAATTTGGTGGCCTTCCTGAAAATGCACACACTATTACCAATAAAAAATAGTAAGGCAAAAAATAAACCTGTTCTAAAAAATTAATAATAAATGCATTTCAATCAATCATGCTAGAGGAAAGACTGAATTATCCTTCTCTCTATGGAAATTATTAGAAATTCATTGTCATATGAAGAGGCAATTACCGTATGCAGCCAAAGATTATGGGAGAAAAATATAAGAGATTGTCAAAAAATAATAAAATTATCTTATTTTTCTGAGTTTCTATCATGGTTTTTTTGCATTTGGAAGTTGTTTAAATGAGTGATTTGCTACATCTCTTCTTTTCCTAAATAAAAACGACATTTATACCTAAGAAAAAGGCTGCGGGGGAGGAGTCTACTCTCTGGGCTGGGAGTGGCATCACCTCCCTACGCATACGGCCTCTTCTCTTCCCTCTCTTCCTTCCATGCAAGCACAGCGGCGAGACCTCCAGCAGGGCCATGGCTGTCTCTCCCTTCTCTCTGTTCCCTTCTCCATCAGGCCCCCGGGCTCAGGTGCCACCCTAGACCAACAAGCCAGGTACCGACAACCTGGAACAGCTCTGCCGCAGGAATGGGGCCCTCCTTCCAGTGCTGATGCTCCCAGACCACCCCTGAGGGCCCCTGGGTGAAATCCTTTCCCTCAACAAGGGGGCCTGAAGGCTGGGGCTAGTCTTAAGGCACACGGACAGAGAAGCTTCTCTGATGTCCACTCGGTCCACTGAAGAAGAGTCCTTCACAGCGCCTAGCCTGGCGCACCGGAAACCCACTCCAGTTCTTGGGGTTAAACCCATATTAACTTGTTTTTCATCGTCTGGGCAATATATTTCTCTCCTGGACATAGTGGAAGGGTGAACAGATGAAGAACAGGATTTAAGGACCCCTGGGTCCTCCGGCTGTGGTAAAATTTTAGCGTTGGCACAACTTCTCACTCAGAAAAAATAAAAGTGTGATCCAAGATAGAGGGAAGGGACCAGATAAATGGGTTCCTGGAAGGATGAGAACTTACCTCGATACCATGTATGAATATGTCTAGAGAAGACAAAAATGTGGTTGTAAAAATGGAAAGTGGAGTGGGGGTGGGGGGTGCTGCTAGGTGGCCTTAAATGCCGGTAATTCTCTTATCCCAGCACTAATGAGCTTTATGGCCTAATAATGCCCCTTCGCAATCCATACACACACACACCCAGCCAGAAATGCTAAAACCATGTCAATTCTGCACCTGCCCATCCCTCTTTATGTCCGAGAGACTCAGAGACAGATAACTATGAAGAGACAGATATCCGGAGATAAATGTCATTGGTCCCATTAATTCTCCGGGTCGCTCTGCAGATCTCCTCGTTCTGAGACAGATGGTTGGTGCTGTGTTCATAATAATTACCATCAAACCTTAGCATTTGCTTAACATTTTACAATTTATATGAACTTATTTGATCCCCACAGCTCCACAAATTAAGTGCAACAGTATAATTCTACTGTGTACAGATTAGAAAACTAGGACCCAGGCAGGTAAAGTGATGGCCTGGCCAAAGATCGCCAAGGGTGTAAGTATTTTAACGTCTCAAAAGTTATCTCAGTCTCTCTAATAAGAATAAACCCCCCCAGGTTTGGGGAATCAGATTGACTAATTTGAGGTTTTCTTTGAGTGTCTTTTATACGTGGAGAGTGTGAGTTGCCTCCAAATACAATTACTCCTGGGGGGAAAGGCCACCTCCTTGCCCTTCAGACAAAAGCAGATACGTGTCTTGCATAAAATGGATCTTCAGAACCCCTAGATCGCAGAGCTCTCCCCTTTAAGAACCGCAGATGCTATGAAACCTGTCGATGGTCAGCTCTCTTTCCAGACAATAGAGTAAATTCAACCTTTCTCTTCAGCCTCAATCCAAACTCACCTTGAATAGATGAAGAGAGCAAGAATGCATAAAGCTCGCCACACAGGGGTGTCCGTCTGAAAGCTGGTGTGCGCTTAGCAGCAACCGATCAATACCTTCCAAGCGTCCCAGCCGGTGGGCAAGGCAGGTCATCCGGCTCTGAACTCATGCCCCTTCTCCGGCCCTGCATGAGGAGGGACTGTCCTCAGGGCCCCGCCCTCCTCTGATGCTGCCATTCCCAAGCCCACCCAAACCTAGGAGGTCCCGCAGACGATCATCCAGGTCAATCAGGTGAAACGGTCAGATCCTATCAGGAGAGCATGGCAGGGAGGAGAGAAGAGGCCACGGAGAGGTCAGCAGTCCAGCCCCAGAGCAGAAGTGGGCTCAGGAGAGTGAACTCGGAAGCTCTGATTGAAGCAGGACAAAGGGGCACTGTCCCCTAAACGCAGTCCTCAGAAACATTTCCCACGCAGTCCACCTAGCTGGTCTTCTCTGGGGTTAATAATTCTACTCACGAAACATATCAGAGCTTATGGGCTCCCAGCTGCTCACCCATTAGCTCCTCCTCTCGCGGGTGTTGGGCATTTAGAGACAACACAAACCTGGAGTGAACAGCATCTCCAACTAAAGCAAGAGACAGAGATGCTCAATTATCCTACAAACTCATCCATCCATTCATCTCTTCCTGCTTCTTTCTATCCATTTATCCACTCACTTGTCTACCAATTATCAGTGATCCCCACCACACTGGTGCAGCTGCTATGGAAATCAGTGTGGAGGTTCCTCAAAAAGCTATCAACAGAACTCCCCTATGACCCAGCAGTAGCAGTTCTGGGATCTACCCAAGGGATACAGAAGTGCTGATGCATAGGAGCACATGTACCCCAACATTCATAGCGGCACTTTCTACAATAGCCAAATCATGGAAAGAGCCTAAATGTCCATCAACTGACAAATGGATCAATAAGATGTGGTTTATCTATACAATGGAGTACTACATGGTCATGAGAAAGAATGAAATCTGACCATTTGTAGCAAAGTGGATGGACTTCGAGGGTGTCATGCTAAGTGAAATAAGTCAGGCAGACAAGGACAGATACCCAATGTTTTCACCCATGAGTCCAATAGGAGAAACCTAACAGGGGACCATGGGAGAGGGGGAGGGAGGGAGGCAAATCATATGAGAGACTCTTGAATACTGAAAACAAAGTGAGGGCTGAAGGGGGAAGGGGAAAGGGGAAGGGGAGTGATAGGCATGAAAGAGGGCACTTGTGGGGATGCGCACTGGGTGTTTTATGGAAACCAACTTGACAATAAACTATAAATTAATTAATTAATTAATTAATTAAATAATAATCCCCACCACATGCCCGGGCTGCCGAATCAGATCAGTGCTCTTTCCCAAGAACTGGACAGTCTATAGGGAGACACAGATACATGAGCAATACAACATGGCAAGCACAAAGTAGGGATGCGGAGCAGCATGGATGGCTTCCAAGAGGAAGTCACAGGTGAGTAGGGCCCTCAATGAGAAGTAGGAGCTGACCAGGAGCTCAAAGTAATCAAAGGACATTCCAGGTAGAAAACACAGCAGGTTAAAAGTCAGAGAGTCTGGGAATATCAGTGCCAAGTCCAGAGTTAACCTCAGGAAGAATTCTCCTTTATTGCTGGTTTGAGACAGTAACTGAAATAAAGTTTCCCTCATTTTCCAGTCATGGGTCCTGTTTGGGTTGTGGTTAAAGTTAAAATGGTAATACTAGGAGAAAGAAAAGGCATAGGGAACAAGACACGGAAGTGGGAATGAGTAGGTCAAGTTCCAGGAACAGTGGAGGAGCAAGCCAAGTTGCTTTGGTTAATTCAAACAACCCCCCTGTCCTGTAAAGAAGATGGGAAACTGTCAAGGCAGTGGCTTGGCATGAGACAGACCACAGTGACAGCCTTTCAAAATTAATGCGTTATATTACTGACATATTGTCTCTCTTTCCAGGGTTCACTTAAAAGAAAGGGATGCTGTCTTAGTCTATTTGGGCTGCTTTAACAAAATACCACAGACTGAGTGGCTTATAAACAACAGAAAACTTTTTCTGCACAGTCGTGGAGGCTGGAGAATCCAAGATCAAGGTGCCAGCAGATTCAGTGTCTTGTGAGAGCCTGCCTCCTGGTGCACAGATGGCCATCTGTCCTCTGTGTCCTCATGTGGCAGAAAGGACGAAGGAGCTCAGTTGGGTGCCTTTTATCAGGGTGTGCAATCCCCTCCCAACAGCCCCACCACCAAATACCATGAAATTAGGTTTCAACGTATGAATTTGGGGTGGGGGACACAAACACTCAGTCTCTAGCAAGTACCGCCCCCCAGACCCAGCCCACGGAAAGTACTTCCCACACCCACGCCATCCAATGGAACTTGTCTGAAGTTAAACTCTCTTTTTAAAAGGCGAAAGATTTATGCAATCTGAAGAGAAACCAGAGTATCACAATCTCTATTTTTAAAAATGGTAAGACCTCAGGGAACATTATGAACTATCATTTGTTTGCACCTTTGTGTAAGTTTTTAAAATCATATTGCTTTCCTAGCGTAGGCATCCCTCGTTGATGAACTAGAAGACTGAGCATGTGTGCAGGAAAAGAGGGAAAGACAACGATGAGAAAGAGGTCCTTACCACAAAGCAGGCACAGTTCAGAATGTGGAGGTTAGGAAAAGCCTGGAACCCATGAAAGACACCCGGCCCTCGGGCCAGGCAAGAGGGTGACGGAGCCGGCCAGCGGCAAACTTGTCCGTTCATCCGCTAAGTTCCAGCCATGGGAGATCAGCGTTCCTACCACTGAGCATCTTCTCCCACAATCTGTAATCAGCAAGCCATTAAATGCCTGCAGCTGAAGAAGACAGCTGTTGGATAGGATAATATTAATCACAATCGATCATGGCTGATCAGTGCTAAGCACTTCAGATGCATATTCTCACATCTCCACATCCCAGGAGGGTGGTGTTTGAATATTCACTTTACATATATGGGACTGAGGACTTGAGAAAGTTGCCCCTCCTGGCTCACATGGCTTGCAGAGCCAGCATTCAGTCCAGGGTGCTTTTCCGTGAGGAACCTGCTTTTCCTCACTGGAGGGGAGTGTCACTTTTCCCAGGACCTGGACAGAGCAGGCACATCTGCGGGCTGGCCTAAATGCTATCTGATAAATATGTGAATGAACGGGCACTGCTCCTGAGAGGATGACTGCCTCCCCCATGCCTGTGTCAAAAGTAGTACACCTTTGTCTTACTGGGGAGATCTGAGAAGCCAAATGTTCCTCACTGAAAGCACCTAACGCTGTTGTAACAAAGTGCCAAAACCTGCATGGTGTTAATCAGAAACACAAGGGTCTTGTGGTTCTGGGGGCTAGAAATCCACACACGCACTGTTGCAGCGGGATGCCCTCTCTCTGACAAATCTGCGTGAGAATCCCTCCTTGTCTCTTGTAGATCCTGCTCTTTGCCAGCAAGGACGCGGGTCCCTTGGCTTGTAGACGCATCACCCTGGCCATGTAGGGGACTGTCTTCCCCCTCTGTGTCTTCACATCACTTCCCTCTGTGCATGTCCGTCTCTGTTCAAATTTCCCCTTTTGATGGGGACAGCAGTCATACTGGATTAGGATCCACCCTAATGATCTCACTTTAACTTGATCCCTTCTGTGAAGACCCCATCCCCAAATAAGCTCACATCCTGCAGTACTGAGAGGCAGGACTTCAACACCTCTCTTTGCGGAGCACAAGTCCACCCATAGTGTGCCTCAACTGCTAATCCTCAGAGTTGAACTTTGATTCATTTAACTGCTTGCCCTTGGCTCCCACCTACCCAAGCTGACACAGTTATGCTGTTGAGCCCCCACAGTTCTGGGGGTCATCTGCGGTCAAGATACACCAACCCTATCCAAGCTCCTTCTCTATTGAGCTTCCCCCAGGATCTCTATGAGGTGCAAAGAGGCTCTTTTATTCTGGCAATTCACTAATTTCACTTTTGTTTCCAGTTGCTAACAGCATCTGGCAGCTTGGTGCTAACAGCCTGGTGCCACTCGGTCATAATCAGCTCTTTGTCTGCTGCTTCCGGTTGGATGTTTACAGGCAGCTGGGGACAGTCAGCTGTTTCCCCAAACACTATTGTGTGCTTAGGAAGAAAAACTTAAGTCTTTTTCATTAACCACCGTCCTTCAACATGGAAGCCAAAAGCATATCCGCTTTACCTCACTTCACCCCACAGATGTATTCCTGAGGTAATGACAATGTGGTAGAGGCTGTACCGTACTATTTTTTCGAAGCACCTTCCCACCCACAATGTCTTGGAGATAAGCAGGAGGGCAGGAATCCCCACTGGGCAGATGCACTCACGGAGGTCCATCTCTGGTTAAATAACTGGCAGGTGGTCTCTCGGGCCAGGCCTCATTCTATTTTGTCACCTCTCTCCAGTCCATAAGGCTGATAAAAAGCCCATTTTTAAACAAAGACTGAGCAAGGATGACATCTGACTTCCAAGATGGCCCAGACTCTTCTAGCCGCGCTAAGCTTTCATTTAGAGGAATGCACTAAGTTCCATTGTGCCCCTGGGCCTTTGTACTTACTGTTCTTGCTACCTGGAATGCTCTTCCCTCCAGGATTACTCCTTCAAGTGTCAGCTCATCAGTCATAGCCTAAAAGAAGCATTTCTTCCTTTTTAACTGTATTGAGGAATGACTGACAAATATAATCATATATATTTAAAGTGTACAATGTTATGATTTGATACATATATATGTGTAGAATAATTACCAAGATCAAGGGTACGGCCACAATCATGACCTCACGTAATTAATACAGTTAACTCTTTTTGTGTACGTCTGGTGAGAATGCTTAATATCTACCACCAGCAACTTTCAAGGACATAGGATCATATTACCAATTACAGTCACCATGTTACACATGAGCTCCTCAGACCTTATTCTTCTTATAACTAAAAATTTGTGTGCCCTTTGATGCATGGATTCATAGATAAAGAGTATGCGGTGTGTGTACATATATAAATGGAACATTATTGTCCATAAAAAAATAAGGAAACCATGCCATTCGTGACCACATGGATGAATCTGGAGGGCATGATGCTGAGTAAGCTAGACGATAATGAAGGAGAACTACTATACGATATCATTTATATGTGGAATCCAAAACAAAACAGAACAAAACAAAAAACTGATTTCATAGAAACAGAGAACAGAACGGTGGTTGTCAGGGCCTGGGGGGAGGGGAAATAAGTGATATGGGTCAAAAGGCACAAATTTTCAGTTAGAGAAGCATTTCTCGATGTTTCAGGCAGCCACCCCTCTCGTCACTTACTCCCATAAAACTCCCCACCTCTCCAAACATGTGTCACCGGTGAAATCGGTTGACTTATGTGATTATATATTTAACAGTATTTTCCCGTGTACAAAACAGGTAGGAACCAAGGCTGTCTGGTTGACTCCTAATCCCCAATTCTAGAATCCCCCTCATCCTGTGCCTGGCAGGAGGTGAGCTCAATAAACATCTGGCAGATGAATGAATGAATGAATGAATGGTCATCATCCCCATGAATTTCCCCCCAAACAGAGCCCCCCTTTCCACTGTAACCCTCCCCTATTCCCTAATCATTTTGTTGATAACTGGAATATAATGAAGATGATAATACACTTCAGACCAAAAAACAAAACAAAACAAGACAAAACGGACAGTCACATGATACATGGTCCATGCGCTGAACAAAATGCTTGAAACTGGGGACAGCAGAAACGTCTGTGTCACAGAAGGGCTGTAATTTACCACATACTCAGTTGGGTTATAATTAGTGCTTTATTTGTCTCCTCTTTCAGACCATGAACTCCTGACTCCTGAAGGTGACCATGCCTTACTCCTCTGTGCTCTCGGGACATAACAGAGGCAACAAAGGATTGCAGAATGAGCGGACTGCTGAATGAATAAGCACGCCAGGAGTTAAAAAAAGAAAATACGTTGCAATGCCAGCAAACATTGCCCAATAAATTGACTGGATAATATTGGGTTGCTTTTCAACATTAGAATTTTCTGTAATGAGAGACCACTAGAAAACATGTTAGAATGAAGAATTTTCTATTCTATTTGCTGTGAAGACTTTCTCATAGCCTTACAAGTTTGGGAGCCTTGTACGCTATCTTCCATTCCAATCAGTAACAAAGCACATCGGCATATTAAACCCAGAACTCACATCATAAGTAGAAATATGCACCCACCTAATATCCCTGGCCAAAACTGCTCACAACATTTGGGAATAAACCCAGTAATCAAAGAGTAGAGGCAACATGGGGTCTTAGAAAGAGAAGAAACTTGACCTGGCTTTTTCAGGGGCCAAGCTTCTCATATTTTTATTAATCATGGAATCACCTCAGGAGGAGGAATACTTTGTTAATGTGCAGACTCATTCCCTAGTTCTAAAGTGGGGCTTGGGAATCTGCATTTGCAACAAGCTCCCGTGTGATGCTAAGGATGCTGACCTTGTATCACTCTTAAGTAGAAAGAGTCTATTGCTTACCTGTCCTAAACCTCAAAGCCCTCCCCTGTAAGATGGTATCGTAACCCATCGACTTTAAGAGGCTGCTGTGAAGTGGCACTGTGTTCAAACCACCCTAATTTCCTCTCCTTCCACTTTGGTGGGGTAAGAGCTCAGGTTCATAAATTCCTGAAAGGGACAGATGGGGGACTCTATTTCCTTGCCATTTTATAGAGTGGCTAAATAGATGGAGCTCTGGTGCAGGCAACTGGTCTACCTCCTGCAAGCCCACACTGTCTGAAGGCAGCAAGGAGTTTCCTTTGGGTCAGTGGCATGATTTCCATTCAGGGCCTCTCTTAACTGTCTTGTGTTCAGCGGTAGATGTTGTCTATGCTAAAATATGACAAAGATGTGAACAGGTAAGCCAGAAAACTCATAAACACGCAGTCAATCTTAACTCAAAATTTTTATTTCATGTGTATGTCATTCTCAAGTCTGAGACCTTACATTGTGTTGTACAGAATGTAAACAAGGCTGACATTTCTAAAAGGGGGAAGCTGAGGAAGAGCAAAGCTGCACCAGCTATGATCGAGGTTTTGGGAAAACATTAAGCTCCTTGTCTGGGCACTTAAGACCATGTGACCCCACCTGATTCTCTGGCCTTCCTTCTCACCACAGGCCCCTTCCACCATGTTCGATGGATGCTACACTACTTCCTAGTCCTGAACACTCTGTTCTCTCCATTCCCCACCCCCACACCTGCCTCTGCACTCTGTTCCCACCGCTGAATGCTCTTCCTCACCAGCTGCCCAGAAAATGATATGCCCATCTTCTAAGATTCAGCTCAAGCACCACTTCACCAATGAAGACTTGCCTGATTCTCCTACATGAGGTGACCTCTCCCTGCTCTGGCCTAGCCTACCATATCCCCTATGGATTGCCATAGCTGATATTTAATTATAATCTGTTTTTATGTCTGTTTCCTGCTCCTAGACTCAGCTCCCCGAGGTGGGCACTGTTCCCTTATCTACAGAAGCCACACCTCTATCTTAGCGGATCTCAGTCTTTGTTGAATGAATAAATCTTAGTGGCAATACCACATCAATGCTTAACTCTATCACTGCCCTGGTCACACTAAATTGCAACTTTTTGCTTAGATGTCTACTTTCCTATCAGACTGTGAGCTCCTTGAAGAACGGGTTTTGGGTCCTGAATTTTTAGCACCTATCAACGCTCATATTTATTTAATGAATGTGAGTTGCTCTGGATTGAAGTCAGATGAGTCTCCTTCAGAATACAAAGGATAAATGCCTGATGATAAAGATTTTAAAGGGCTGTCAAGTTCATGTGTTGATTTATGAAGCAAATTAATACGACAGCATCAACACTTCCAGCCCTCCCCGATCAGTTTCAGCAATTATGTGCACCCGGGGCAGGGCACAGCTGCTTGTGAGGCATGACATGAGAAAGGTCTCCCTTGGTTTGCTCAAAGGTCTTCAAGATATTTTTAGTTGACAAACAACCATGTGTCACTCATCAGACATCCCATTAAACCAAATTGTACAACTTATTAGACAGTTTCCTGTATTAGTTGTGAAGGCTCTGTGTGTGATTTCAATCCTGCTGGGTGCAGGGCCTCCCCCAAAGCCAGGGATGATGGCATGTATGTATGTGTGTGTGTACACTCCCCCTACCCTCTCTCTCCCTCTCCCTCCCTCTCTCTCTCTCTCTCTCACACACACACACATGCATGCACACACATATATATACACGTACACATATGTGTTATATACAGAGAGAGAGAGAGCAATAGAGAGTATGTGCCTGAAAAATACTGCCTCCATCACTTCCCTCACCACCTAAGGTCTTGTCCCACCCACGCCAGTATAACTGTGCAACAATTTCCACAGGGAATTAGCAACATGGAATATAATCAGCTGGCAAATTCTCTGATCCAGAACTCCTGATGATACCTAACGTTACAGGGACTATCGAGACCTTCTTGCCATAGAGTAGACCTAAAGCTTTATCCAGAGAGACTATAACACAAGTTACATGTTGAGCTGTATGACGCATATAGACAAGGCTAATTCTGGGCCACCAGTAATGCCGTGGGGACCCCATCTCTGAGTATGGGAGGAGAGGATTGGGAATGGGAGGTGTAGCGCTTTGGTATAAATCTCACAGGTGCCTGAAGATTCCAGAAGGCCACTGAACAAACTGGTGTGCTGACTTAGTGGAATCCAAGGACCAGCAAGGTAAAAATTCACCCTGGAATGAGGTTCGCCTTGTCACAGAGCCAGCCGTCAACCGTGGGGGAAGAGCAGGAAATCACTCTCCCAACAAAGCTACTCCCCCACAAGGTCTTCATGAGAATGGACTCTCCCTCCTGCCTTCTGGAGGTAAATAATTTTAAATGTGATAGCTTAACTTTATATAAGCAGAAATCAGTTGTAAAATATAGTGGGAAAAATACTGTGAAAAGCAGACCACATCCAAAATATCTACAGTGATTATAATGCATCTAAAAATGTGTTTAACAAGAAAATGCAAGCACTTCCTATGAAAATGTACCAAATGGCATTTTTGAAAAACCTAGAATGAGATATGCTTGTTTATGAAGATACACATTGTACATTTCTTTACTTTTTCCCACATCAATTCATTAATACAATGCTATTTAGATGAGAATCCCAATAGCTATTTTAATTTAACAAGTTAGTAATTAAAGTTGCCTTGAAAACAAACACGCAAACGTAGTGAAGACGTATGTAAAAGAATAATTAATTTATATTAATCTAAAACATCTCAAAGAGTCTAGTATTGAACCAGTCAGGGTGTAGCCACACCAGAGACTACAGGAACCCAGGAAGCCAGGAGGAGAACCCAAGACGTCAGAAGGATTAGCTGAAGTGGGAGCCTAGGATCTACAGAGAAGATTGCGATTACAATAAGGTCTATTTGCCGAGCACTTTTCATGGGTCTCTCATCCAATTTACATGTGTGAATGGGAAACAGAGAGAGAGAGAGAGAGAGAGAAAGAAAGAAATGGAGAGAGAGAGAGAGAGAGAGAGAGAAGGAAGGAAGGTAAGAAGGAAAGGAAGGAAGAAAGAAAAGGAAAAGGAAAAGGAATTCACAAAAAAGAAAAGAAGAGAAGAGAAAAAGAAATTCACAAACTCTCCCTGTGCCTCTCTAAGGGGGAAAAAAGATGGTAACAGCAAGGAAACAGGCATAGATCATTGTAACAGAGTGTAATATTAAGAACACTTATTACATATGATAACTTAACTTTGAGTGGAAAGCGGTTGTTCAAATCAATGGGGAATAGACTAACAAAGAATGTTGGAAAAACGATCAGTTGGAAAGATTGATGAAAGATAGAAATAATTCACAAATAGGGTGCTACATACATACATACATTCCTATTTTTCTTCACACATAAAAGTAAATGTTCAGTGGGTTAAAAATCTAAATGTAAAATAAATAACTGTAAAACCACCAGAAGGAAATATACAAGAACAATTATGACTTGGAGGTAAAGAAGGCCTCTTCTTAAAAATTGTTACAGAAAACCCAAGAGCCATTAAAAGGCGAATGAGAATTGACAAATCTGGCTACATACAAATGTAAGGCTTCTCCATGTTAAGATAAGTGCCAGATTAATGAAAAATATTTATAAAACATAACCGAAAAAGGATAAACATCTGTAATATGCTGAAAGTGTCTACAGATAAACAATAAAAAGATAAGCATTCAACTTCAAAGGAATCAAGTTTTAAGTAAGCAGTTCACAAAAGAAAAGAAATGGCTGATAAACTTGCAAAAAAAGATTTTTTTGCTGCATCTTTTTATGATACAATAAATATATATCAAAGTTCCCTATCGGACTGAAAATAGATTGGTGTTTGTGGAAAACCAGTGCTCTCATCCTTTCATGGTAGAAATTGACACTGATGATATAGCTTTTTGGAAGGCAATTATCTAATGTCTATTGAAAAGCATATCCTTAGGGTGCCTGGGTGGCTCAGTCAGTTGAGCGTCCAGCTTCTGCTCTGGTCATGATCTCACGGTTCGTGGGTTCGAGCCCCACATTGGGCTCTGTGCTGACAGCTCAGAGCCTGAACACAGAGCCTGAAGCCTGCTTCAGATTCTGTATCTCCCTCTCTCTCTGACCCTCCCCTGCTCACGCTGTCTCTCTCTGTCTCTCAAAAATAAATTAACGGAAAAAAAAAATTAAATAAAAGCATATCTTTGACCCTGCATTCTATTTCTAGGAATTTTCCATTCAAAAATATTCTCTTGTATACTCAGAGATACACTGCCACACAATTTGTAATAGTGAAATTTTGGGAGGAAATATATATGTACATGAAAAATATAATAAATATTAAATTATATATGCTTCCACAAACAATATTATAAATATCAAACATTAAATTATATATGTTATATACACATGAATAAATTGTGGTAGAACCATATCATGGAATATTCTTTAGCCAACAGAAAGTATCAGATCTAAGCAAAAATGATATACATAGATATACACATATATATATCATGTGTATGGCATGGCATGTACCATGTGTATTGTATGTATGCCCACAACCATGCATGTACACTGACTGACACTTCCAATTTGAACTCAAGACTGGGATTTGCACACAACCACTTCTAGATTACAACTGTGTCTTCTCTCTGTCATGCAAAGAATAATTCTCAAGACCTGGGAGGTGATAAAATGTGACCATCTCATAATTATTCATTTGTATTGTCGCATGTGACATAGGAAACAATTTCAGAGTACCAATACCAATACTGCCACTGCCAATATTGAAAGTTAAAAAGAAACTGGTTTTCTTGAAGTTTATCTCCTCATTCTTCTTCCGTTTTTACAGCTGGACTTTTATTTACACTGTCTGAGCATGTAGCTGCTACAGACTATTCTCTTTCCCATGAATTTTGTTACTTTTTGTTAGTTCTGCAAGTAACTATATACCTAATGCCTCCCACGGTTTCTGATGTTAATGTCTTGCGAGTAATGTGGGGCAGCCGGAAGCTCATTTGTCACTAGTTTCCTCTCTACGGTCTCAAAGGAGCTATATTCTCTGAGTTCTTACACACATAACAGTCCATTCTCTTTTATACCTGAACGTCGGTGTTGACGGACATAAAATCCTTGGCTTATATGTGTTTTCCTCAAGTTTCCTAAACACACTACTCCATTTTGTCCAAGAATGAAGCAGCACTTTCTATAACTCTGATGATGACCCAATTGTATTTCTTTTTAAAGTTATTAGCTCCTTGGACCTAGCTACCCAAAGGGGGTTTCTCTTCCTACGGCACAGTCATGTTACTAGAATATGTCTAGGGGTTGGTTGTTTTGTGCCAATACCTCAGGAACAGGGCGTGCTCTTTCAATATGTAGTTTTAAATCACAGTTTATTTCAGAAAAGTTTCAGTGAATTATAGTTAGGGTATTTGTTCTGTTCTTTTTCTTTGGTTTTCGGCTTCAGGGTCTCCTATTGCCCTATGTTGGATTGCCTTTCTTATCTTCACATCCGCCTCTCTCTCCTGAATCCTTTTTCTTTTTCTGTCTCCATTTGTCTTTGACTTTTAATTTCTTTCTTTGTTTCACCCTCCATTTCTAATTAAGATATTTATGGTGTTATATTCTCTTCTGCTCCTCACAGCTTAGTCTTTACTTCTATTTCTCATCCTTTCTAGTTCCATCACTGTATTTCAGAGTTTTTCTAATTCTGATGTATATATAGAATTCTTTTTTTTTTTTTTAATTTACAGAGAGGGAGAGAGAGTATGCACGGGGAAGAGGAGCACAGGGGGAAAGAGAGAATCTTAAGTGGGCTCCACGCTCAGAGAGGAGCCCAATGTGGGGCTCAATCCCAAAACATTGGGACCACCACGTGAGCTGAAATTGAGTCAGATGCTCAGCCGAATGAGCCACCCAGGGGTCCCTAGAATTCTTTCATAACCTGTAGCACAATGTCTTTTAGCCATTTGAAACACAGAGTTATGCTTCTGTTTTGAGGCACGTCCCTTGGTTATGCATAAATGTCCTTCTCTTCCTTATTCTCTTGTTTTCTTACAACTCGATATTTGGTTTGGTCTTAATTTTTTTCTGTGGCCCATTTGTATGTGAAAGTAATTTCCCCAAACTTTTCAGAGGCATTCTTCACAAGTTAGAAACATTAACTTCCTAGGAATCCTCCCTCTACTGTTTCCACAGTGTTTGTGGCTTGTTCTCTGCTACCTCCCGGCCCGTTCTTTCCCACCACTCTTATCCGGACTTTCTCCTCCTTTGTCTTTCCGATCCCCAACTTGTTCAATTTTTATTCCATAATCAACTCCTTCTCAAGGGTACAGACCTTATTCTGGAAAACCGTGTTGGATGGTTAGTGTTGAGAGGGGTAGAAATCTAATCCCTATTGCTTCCCTTGCTCTCTCCTGCTATTGGATTGACCAAAATCTCTGTACTGCAGCTGGGTTCTCAAATGCAGTCAATACAGGAGAAAGGAGCAGCAACCCAGGGTCTTCTGAGGTTTTAGCAATGTTTGGCTTACTTCCACCTCTTTAACTGTACACGTATAATCCCTGCTGCTGTTCTGAGTCTCAGGGTTCACCTGATAACTGTCGGGAGGGGTCAGCGGTGAGACTCTGAAGACAGCTCGCCAGAGAAAACCAGCATCTTATGGGCTCTGCCGCTCTTTACTTAAAGGCGTCCTTGCTAAGGTGCAGACGGCTGACAGAACTTGATTTCCACATTCTGAGGGCACCAGGGGGCTCAGGGAGTGCCTGGTGGTTCAGTCGGCTGAACGTCCAACTTCAGCTCAGGTCACCATCTCGCAGTTATGAGTTCAAGCTCCATGTGTATGCTGACAGCTCAGAGCCTGGAGCCTGTGTTGAATTCTGTGTGTGTCTCTCTCTCTCTCTGCCCCTCCCTTGTTCACATTCTCATTCTCTCTCTCTCTCTCTCTCTCTAAAATGAACATTAAAAATTTTTAATAAAAAATTTTAAAAAAAGATTTTGGTTTGCATATTCCTAAGATAACTACATTCTAACAGGAAATGCCACACCTTCAACCAAACAAGTGACTTTCTAATAGCAGGGTCTTGGGCACCATGGCAGGTGAAGAGATGGTTGTCATCTCTGCCATCTTCTGACACTCACGGACTAAAGCCCATGTTTCCAAGCCAGATGGGGGTCAGGGGCTAGTCTGGGCGGTACCCCGGGGGGGGGGGCGGGGAGGCTAGACGTTGGGATCAGGGAGGATGAATGACTTGGGTGGGGGTGAACAGTCACAGGATCCTCAAGTACGAAGATAAGTACAGAATATGCAGTATGCACTGATCTTCCAGAAGAGGACAGAGATTCCTTGAGGATGGAAAGATTTGGAAAGTGTCACATAGTAAAACCAGAATCCAGTGCAGGGAGCTACGTGCGCACTCTTCCGGAACCAAGCGCAGGAGACTGGCCAGCAGAGGTGAGGCAAAGGTCTGCCTCCAAGTGTGACTGACTCACCGTGAAATACGGGCAGCCACAGTTACCTTCCCGGAGGGCAGGGGTGGGGGCGGGAAGGCTGAGAGTGAGACCCTGGGGGAGGAGGGCCTGGAAAGTAGCCCAACATTACAGGGGCACACGGAGCACTCTCCGCAGGCCTAACCCGTTAACAGCTACCCGTCCTGTACCTAAGGAGCACCTAATGATGTCATCCTCACATTTAAACTGAAGAAATAAGACTCAGAGAGGCCAGGTGACCTGCCAAGCATCACTCGATGACAACTGAGGTGGTGACAGGTTCAAATCCAAGCTGTCCTCCCACTGCAAAGACTTCACTACTCACAACTGGACTGGGTTAACTTCTAGCTCTATCGCCAAATGGCTGTGTGACCTTGTTCTGACTGCTTGGCTTCTCTGACCCTCAATTTCTTCATCTCAGAAATGGAGAGAATTCACAGAGTTAGTTCAGAAATGAGAGGATTCACTCGCATCCCAGGTAGGTCACGTCTAGTACGGTGTCTGGTGCACGGAAAGCTCCCGCCTCTGTGTGCCAGCTCCCCATCCGTCATCCTCTGTCATCTGCACGTCATCTCCCAAGCAGCCATTAACATGCTGCCATTTTCCAGCTTACCTGCTTCATCCTCTTCATTAAATCTATGGAAACTGTCTCGTAGAAAGAGTTATATGGCATTTGGGGAAAATGCATGGAGAAGGATTACAGTCTCATCAATGAATTCCAATGATTTCCCTCCATGACATTTCAGAGCAGGCAAGAAATTTGCTTTTCCTAGAGAGTCAAATGACATTTAGAGAATTATGTTTTCTGTCTTATCGCAGGGAGATAATCCATCTAACCCTTAAACGTCTGACAGTCAATAAACCTCAGGAAGAAACCAAGTGAAAGGTAAACCCTCCAGAACAGCCCCCAAGGCCTTGTCTAAAAATCGCTGGAGACCGGGCTGAACTGTGGCAGGGAGGGCATAGGAGGGGCCTGGGGGGCGTCACCAGTGGATTCTCCGCTTTGGTTTGAGAGCCAGCGGGGCTCTCAGACATGTTCTAACCCATTCTTTTGGGGTTTTTTAAATTTTATTATTTATTTTGAGAGAGACAAAGACATTCCCAGTGGGGAAGGGGGAGAGATAGGAAGAGAGAGAGAGAGAGAGAGAGAGAGAGAGAGAATCTCAAGCAGGCTCTGCACTGCCAGCACAGAGCCCAGTGCAGGGCTCAAAGCCATGAAGCCACAAGATCATGACCTGAGCCAAAACCAAGAGTTGGATACTGAATGCGCCCCTGTTCTAACCCATTCTAGACACTTCACAGGCAGGGACATTGGGACCCAGGGAGGGAAAGTAACTTGCCCAAATAATTGCTATGCCTGAAGCTTGTATCCCTGTCTCCTGACTCCCAGTCTGAGGCTCATCCTGGCACATTCCGCAACCTGGCCTTTGGGAACTGGGATCAGCCCCAAACCACAGGTCCTGGCTCCACCACTGAATGGGAGAAAGAAGGGGCCCTTAGCAGGTGGTCTGGCCTCTGTTCCCTCACATGGTCAAACAGGAATGCTAGAGTCAGCCTCACAGGATTAAAAAAGTGAGGATGTGAACAGCCTGGCACAGACAGGTACAGAAGGAAGACCAGCTGTAGACACGGAGCAAAGACGGCCACGGAGAAGCCCTAAAAGAAAGTAACCCTGCAGATACCTCCACCTTGTCTCCAGAAGCGTGAGAACAAACTGCTCTTGTTGAAGCCACCCTGGTGCCACACCTGCTCCTGAGTGTCTGTGGTCATCTCTAGGTCTGCAAGCTCCAAGAGGTGCCCCACGCACCCCCCGAATGCCAGACACATGCTTTCCTGCCCCCATCACGTGGCAAGAGCCCCGTGGTAAGCAGTCATTCCCCTGCCGGGACTGCAACTCCTTTCTCTGGCGGCTGAGCACCAGTGTGGGCCCAGTATGGCCAGGCAAAGGCTGTCACTTTGGGGGGTCCTCATGGTGCCCTGAGTCCAGGAGAGCACTGAGTTACAGGGATGCAAAACACAAAATCCCCAGATGGCCCACTGGGAGTGACAGGGAAAGAGCCCACCCCCGCTGCCACCTCCTATCCCCAACCAGAGATGCCGTATCATCCCCTACTGCGCGCTGGTCACCTCCTACTTACTGGTGGGCCTCACAGGCTTCACGTCAGTGACTGAGAGCAGCCTCCACCTTCTTCTGTTAACACGCCATGGACGGGGTTTGGGAGGGAGGGACTCAACGGCCCGAGCTGCTGCCTCACCCAAAGTAGTGATGGATGCCTTAAATAAAATACATACTGGGCGCCTGGGGGGCTCAGCTGTTTAGGCGTCCAATTCGAATTCAGCTCAGGCCATGATCTCACGGTTTGTGGGTTCAAGCCCCACATCAGACTCTGTGCTACTTTAGTGTGGAGTCAGCTTGGGATTTTCTCTCTTCCTCTCTCTCTGCCCCACCCGTTAGTGCTTACTTGCTCGCTCTCTCCAAAATAAATAAAAACATTTCAAAACCTGAACAAAATTTATACGAAGAATACAGACATGGTTGAAGGATAGATGCCCGATGACGGACCAGGGTGCTTTACAGAGGGACGACCCCCCCCCCCATTCCCTGGGGAGCTCTGACTCACCACCCGACCCAGGCCTGCCACCTCCCTCCTCCCCGAGGCCGTCTTGACCTGGAAACTAGACGCACTGATTGCAAGAGCAACCTACAACTACTCAGGACTTCCCCTCCGGAAGATTTTCTCCTTCATCTGCGCGAGCCCCCGCCGGTGAGGAAATGGTGACTTGGGGATGTGTGGTCACTTGGCCCTCAGGGACGGACCTGAGATGGAATGAAAGCCATTTCCTCGGAGCCCCACTCCCCATGTAAAAAGAGGTGACACTCGGGCTATAGTCAATGACAGCTGTCCCCCCACGCCGTCCACATGCTGTACCCAATAACATCCTACCTGTTCTTCCCAGCAAAACAGATGTTCAGTTTGTCTAAACAACTAAGGTGACCCCAAAACACTCCCCACCCGGCACAAGGACCCCTCCCTGAGCAACCAGCTTTATCTGGTGCTAAAGTTTGGCTTCAGGGGGCAGCCAAACTTCCCACAAATGCTCTGCCTTTCAATGTATATAGTTAAAAGTAGCTTTTAGGAAAATGAGTGTTTACTCCAAACCCGAAACGAAACATTTGTTCCCTTTTTTAATCTCTGAGACAGGAACCACTGCGACGGCAGTCACGGGGGCATTTACCACCATAAGCAGGTCGGTGTTGATCATCCACTGAGGCAGCACATCGGAGAACAGAAAAGAGCCGTTTCAGGGGTGACTCGATGTCACACAGCCCCATGTGGTCCCCCAGCCACTGGGGGGTGGGGACCGCGGGAGATCTTTGAGAATGTGAACGTTCCTTCAGCACAATGTGTGACCTCTGCTCTAGCTTCGTGTGGATAAAAGGATAGAAGAGCTTCTGATTGATTCTGACATTCTGCCTTATTTAATGGCTTCCATAGAACCCACTGCTTAACTGTCTTGTGACCAAAATAAAAGAGAAACAGGGTCCTGAGAGGTGCTTAGATGTGTCAGGTGGAGGACTGGAATCCTGGGGCTGGCATGGCAATTTGATCCGCTTGCATTTTACTGCACAAACAAAGGGTCCTGGTCCAGAGACTTTGACGGAGAAGGGGTAGGTGGGGTGGTCTGTAACTGCTCCCAGCAGGTTCCCCCACTCCCCCACCCCCAGCCTCAAGACAGCCCTTCCTCAAGGCCGGCTCCTCCCTGCCGGGGCATCTCTGAATCTTGTCAGATTCCCTGGGGATCTTGTTAACATGCAGATTATCATTTAGTAGTTCTAGAGTAGACCTCAAAATTGGCCGGGAAGGAGAGAACACAACGAAACAAGAGGCTGGGGCCAGCCAAGGTGACTGAGCATGGGTGAGGGCCACCTGAATGAGGTGGGGTCTGGGGGATGAGAAGATCCACATGGAGGCCCCTCTCTGCCACTTCCTGGCTGTGTGACCTTGTACCAGTTACTTTCCTTCTCTGAGCTTCAGTTTCCTACTCTGTAAACTGGGAATGGCATTACCTATCTCACAGGGTCTGTGAATGCCTTAGATCAGGTTCCCGAAAAGCAAACCATGACATGAGGATATGGATCAGTGATTTTGCACAGACCGTCCTCAGGAAAAAGCAAGAGAGAGGGAAAGGCAATCCAAAGGGAAGATCAAGCAAGGACGCCATAGCAAGGTCTTTACTACCTCAGGTTCAGCCCAGAAACCTGAAACAGTCACACCGGGAGTTTGTTAGAAATGCAGAATGCTGAGGGCCACTCTAGAACTACTAAATCAGCGTCTGCATTAAGAAGACCACCAGGGAACATGAAGAGCACTGGTAGAGGACAAGACCCAGAGATGCCGCAGCAGGAAGGGCGGTCCTTGGGGTGGGGGGGAGGTGCAGAAGCTGCAGGCAGCCCCCTCTCCCCCACCTCCCACCCTGACAGCCCCTGGGGAGCCCTCTGAGGACAGGAAAGCAGGTGCTGGGAGTGACAGCAGAGGAATAAGGGCATAAACACAGCCACTCTGAACCAGAGGGGACAAAGTGCGACACTGACAACACCTGCCACAGTGTGATCACTAAGAGAGCAATGACTCCTTTAGGACCACACTTCACATCCATTTCCTGCACTTTGTTTCCCTGTCCCTTGATGCCTTCTCTCCCTCTTTTCAGACCGTGAGCACCCAGTAGGTCGGACAGAGCCATAAAGAGTAACTGCTTGTCCTGGCTTCATCCCTATGGGAGACAGGAGCGCCACTGGGCCTGGCAGGTGAGGGCGAGTGGATCTCTGCTTAGGGATCATGCACTTGGTCTGGTGTCTTAGCACCCTCCTCAGCTGCCTCTGCTGGTGGCACCCAGCCCTCAGCCCACACTTGATCTAAGGACCATCCTTCTCAGGGCTTGGAGCACAGGCTTCCTTCAGCTCCTTCCAGCAGGTGGTGCTGGCTCTGGTCACATGGCCAGGGGCCAAGTCACCTGCTTCTCCCTCTCACCTGGCATGCCCTCACTCCTACCTCAGTTCCCCTGTCTTTCACATGATGTCCACCAGGTGTGAAGCTCAGTCTACTGACTCAGGACATAAGTACAGCCTGCCTGGCTCTCCTTACCATCCCCTGCCTATTCTGGGCTAGATCCTGTTCTCCAGACACCCATGCTGGTCAGAGCTTTCTCCCACAGAACGAACCCCTTGGACATGATCTGAAATACCATGCTCCCTGCCCCACCTGTTCCCCAGCAGACACTGATGCTCTGCTCCCTGAACATGACCATGGCCATGACTCATTCTTCCACCCAGGAGAAAGCTTACCACTAGGTTGCCTCCCCAGTCTCAGCCCCATCTGAATGTGGCTCCCCAACCCTCCTAAGTCCTGAGGGCCTATGAAACTCCAAAGCACCAGGCAGGTCCGGTTCATGGGTGCAGGACTGACCTGTCTGGTCACAGGGAGCCCTATATTTTGGGTTGGATACCCTGCTTGCAACACCCATCTTGCAAGTGTTAATTTTTACAGGTTCCCCATTTTCATTTTTCACTTGGTCCCCCAAATTAGGCAGCTGATCCTGATAACACATCATACCTTGTCAGACACTCCCCCTAGCGATCTAATGGACTTGCTGGCCCCTTGCCCAAAGGAAAGGAGGGTGAGCTTTGTGCCCCCACACTCCACACTCTCCCAGCCTTCCTCACCCCTTTGCAGGCCTTCCTCCAAGAGCCCAACAGATGACCCCTTCGCTAGAATGGCAAGATTGTCACAGGTCAAGAGTGGCCCATGTCGGGTAGAAGAATCCATTCTGGTCCTAGCAAACTTCATTTAGAATCCCATGTGTCACAACAACTCCTTGAGATGTTTTACCCTAAGGTTTTCCCCTTTCCTACTCCCATTTGGATGAAGAACACTAGCTTTTAATCCCAAAGCCAAAGATGAGGGTTGGAGAGAGTTAAGAAGACAAGTAGGTAACAGGAGCAGGCAGGCTTGCGTTCTGCCCCCGCCTGCTCCATGTGCCTGAGACTCAGGCTCACTAAGCTCAGGCCCCACTAACCAGGCTAAGATTCGGGGGCTCTTGTGGTCACCCAGAAAGGAAATCTTGAGCAACCGAAGATTCGTGGGCAACATTTACAGCTGCACTATTGCATCCTAGAGACAGAATTCCCAGCCCGGGCTGTCCAAGGGCATCACCAGAGACTTTTAAACAGGCACTCCACCAGGCACCCTGACTCTGTTTGGTGGAAGCCAGGGATGGCGGAGTCTGAAAAGCCCCCCAGGTGATACTCACGTGCAGCCAAAGTGGAGCGATGCTGATGCGCTGCCGCAGTGGAGGCCCCCACCGCTCCGCCCTCCCGCCTACCCTGTGCCCCCAGCACCAGTGCACCTACTGAGCTGCACCGAGCCGCCGGCCCGTCCACGCTGGGTCAGAGGTCATCCGAAGTCAGCGGACCGAGGAGCAGCCAGGGCTCTCGGTGTTCTCAGGCAGCTCCTCTGTTCCAGTCACTGGTTCCACTGGGACTGAGGCTCAGCCCCTGCTCTGCCCCACCTCTGGTCACTGGATCCCCTGCCCTGGGTACTTCTTCTGGAGTAGCCACTGAGTGTGGATGAAAGAACCCAGTGGGTTGGGTCAGAAGCTCTGGATTCAAGTTCCTGGCCCTGCCGCTTACCTTGGACACTCAACAGTGGCTAAGAAGATGGTGTGAGACAGCTGTTGCTTTTGCCTGGGCAGCATCCCAAGTGGTCTTGGTGGGACTACAGGTCAATGACCCCCTTCCCCAGGCAGGAGGTGGACCTTTGACCCAAACAAAGCCAGACTCTCTCTCCCAGGAATGTACATCTTGAGCAGAGTGACCCAGTCATTTAAGAATAATTACCCTGCCCGTTCCTCCAGCAGAGGTCTGCTGGCTAAATCCGGGGCTTCGGTCCTTTCAGGGAAGTTCCCCAGGTTAGGCTGGCTATCATCAAATAACATCAAGGGAAGATCGGACAGGAAACAAGTGTTGGTGGGGATGTGGAGAAAAGAGAACCTTTGTGCACGGTTGGTGGGAATGTAAACTGGTGCAGCCCCCGTGGAAAACAGCATGGAGGTCCCTCAAAACCTTAAAAATACAACTACCCTATGATCCAGCAATTCCACTTCTGGGAATATATCTAAAGGAAACAAAATCAGGATCTCAAAGATATATATGCATGTTCACTGTAGCATGAGTCACAATAGCCACGGTACGGAGATGGCCGAAGGGCCCATCTGCAGAGGAATGGATTCACACACACACGTGCATGCACATAAATACACGGAAATATTCTTCGGGGGCGCCTCGGTGCCTCAGTGAGTTAAGCATCCGACTGATAATTTCACCTCAGGCTATGATCTTATGGTTCATGAGTTCAAGCCCTTTGGCAGGCTCCACACTATCAGTGTAGAGCCTGCTTGGGATTCTCTCTCTCTGCCCCTCCCCTGTTCACTAGCTCTCTCAAAATGAATACACAAATATTAAAAAAGAAAGAAAGAAGTATGATTCAGCCACGATAAAGAAGGAATATTGCCATTTGCAGTAACACGGATGGACCCTGAGGGCATCATGCTACGTGAAATAAGTCAGACAGACAAAGACAAATACTGTATGATACCACTTATATGTGGAATCTAAAAACATAAAACACAGAAACAGAGGAGAATGGTGGTTCTCCAGGTGCTGGGGAGGAGGGGAAACGGAGAGAGCTCAGTAAAAGGGTACAAACTTTCAGCTGTAAGATGAATAAGGTCTGGGGACCTACCGTACAACATGGTGATTATAGTTAACAATGTTGCATTATATACTTGAAAGTTACTAAGAGAGTAAGTAGATCTTAAACGTTCCCACCACAAAGAAATGGTAAATTTGTGAGGTGATGGAGGTATTAACTAACCCTGGCAATCATTTTGCAATGTGTGTGCATGTATCAAATCATCACGCATCCCTTACACGTACACAATGTGATAGGTCAATTACATCTCCACAAAGCAGAAAAAAATAAAATCAGGTCAATAGTAAAAAAAAAAAAAAAAAAAAAAGAGGAACCACAAAGCTGGAGATCATTCTTCTTTTAAAAGAAATATCTGTGACAGTTGTATATAATTTTCAAGGTTAATGGCATCTTGATTCACAATAATGAAAGTCTTGTTTATCTACGTATTAGTGTCCTGAAGCTAGCTTAATTTACATAATCATAAACTGCATTTCAACTGTCCTCATCAGCTTGTTCCCCATTTGATGAAAACGTAAACGGTAATTTTATTTGGGCTTAATTGCATATATACTGCATTTATGCAGCATCTGAAAATAGCATTTTAATTTAACCAGCAAGTTGGACTCATTACCAAAAAAAAAAAAAAAAAATTAGTTAAAACACCAAGTCAGTTCCCAAAACATCTCTGAAGGCTCTAGTCATTGCTGTATTATTACCCAGTTGGTTTTAATTGTATTTGCTCAAAGCTGGAAGAAGCTAGAGCGTCACAATGAAAACATCCTCTAGACTCCGAGCTGCAGGTAGCCAGGGGACCCCTGGCTGGTGGAAGGAAGCCACAAGCAGGCAGGGACGCCCGTGTCACCAACAGGGAGGCTACTGCCAAAGACCAAGAGCTGGGAAGGAAGCTCATTATTCAGACATGAGACCTGATGACCCATTAGGAAGGCTCAGCCCGCACAGACGTGAACACAGGCCTGGCCGCACCACCTGCCCCTCACAGAAGCTCCGTGCGGGGGCCCAGCCTCACCTTGCCCATTATGGGTGCTGCGGCTCCAAAGAGTGAAGCCACAGGCTTAGTCACCAGGTGTGTTGGTCCATTTGGGCAGCTCTAACAGAACAGTACACATTCAGTGGCTTATCACAAAAGAAATTTATTTCTCACAGTTCGGGAAGCTGGGAAGTCCAAGATCAAGGCACTGGCAGGTTCGGGGTCTGGTGAGAGCCCAGCCCTGGTTGGCAGACAGCTGTCCACGCTCTGTGTCCTCACTTGGCAGAAGAAACAAGGGAACTCTCTGGGATGTCTTTTTTCTAAGGATGCTAATCCCATTCATGAGAGCACCACCCTCCGGGCCTAATCACCTTCCAAAGGCCTCACCTCAAACACCATCTCAGGGGGGTTGGGATTTCAACATACAAAACTTGGGAGGGATGCAAACATTCAGTGCATAACACCTGACCGAGGCCAGAGTCACGATGCAAGTTGGGAGGGACAGGCAGAAAGTCTTAAATGTTCACTGGGAGTGTCAAGCTCGGGGTCTCAGGGAGTCAAAGGCAAAAGCAAGTTGGAACGGTGGCCGGGGGTGGAGCCGAAGCAGGGTTCCCTGTGACATTACCCTTCACCACTGCCACCGCAGCGGGCGTCAGCCCACACGTCAGTACCCACAGCTCCCACCTCAGCTGGGGGCTCGGGCCTACTCTCTGCCAGACTGGTAAAAGCGTACGTGAGAAAGGTCGATTTCACTGGCAGTATCTTCAGAGCCCCCAGAGCTCACACCATCCCTCCACTCCACAGAAGTAGGACACATTTCTTGCAAATCAGCGTTCTGCCTGACGGCTGTGTCTGACACACTGGCCGTCACCACTGTATGACCCACAGCTGGGAGCAGACTGCACTACAGAGAAAACGGCCAAACACTTGTTAGGTGCAAGGAATGCCCTGCTCTCAGCTGTGGACCAGCGTGGTTCGTAAGGCACAGTGGGCAAGAGCAGAGATTTCTCTAAGCACAGAGCAGGCCAAAGTGCAGAGGAGCGATGCCTTTACTTACGGCGACTCCGGGCAGCACGTCCAGCCCTTTAGAAAGGATCCTCAGACACGATGGTTCTCAGTGGACCAGAGATGAGACAGAGTGGGGGGGGGGGGGGGTGCGACACCACCAGTTTTCAGGACAGAGGCCTCCTGCAAACCCTCGCAGCTCCCACGCCTCCCCGCACACGTGCGGCAGTTTTCCCCTTTCACGGCGCTTTTGTGACATGCGGCACGCCCGGCACAGCTATGGCCTGCTAGCGCGCCGCAGGGCAGGCTTTCTCAAACATGCATCTCCCGGAGAGCCTGTTAAAACTGCCGAGGACGGGCCCCAGCCAGGACCTTCTGAATCTGCTGCGTTAACAGGCATCACAGGTGGCTCGGGGGACCCCGATGAGAAAACAGCTCTTTTTCTTATGGCCGGCTCAGGACCCAGGACCCCAGACCCCAACCAAACTCCTAGTCCCCTTGGCCCAGAAATGCCTTTGTAATACCTCCCAAGGGCAGCTTTCTCTCCTGACTATTAGATGACAGCAAAAAGTTCTGGTGAGCGTGACCAAGACCACATTCTCTAAGAACTCTTTGCTGTACTTTACTCTCTCAGACGCACAGGCAAGTACCTGGTGAACGAATGGGGCAGGGCACTCAGTGATTTCCGAGCTCCAGCTTTTCCCTTCTGAGGATTGGTAATGACCTTAACCAGGACGGCAGGGGAGTTAGCCTCCAGGCTGATCTGGTCTGCAAATGTCTGCCTGAACCACACTGTGCTTGCAACAAACCTTGAGCTGGGACATTTGTTTCTTGTTCCTGGGCCCCTGGATCCTGCGTGTTCACACATCTATGTTTAGGGCAGACTCCAGAGACCTTCTAGTCACCACGCAGGTGCTCAGGGGCAGCCCACATTTCCTTGCACCTGAATCTGTATTCTCTTGGCACAATCAGCAGCTTTCTGGGTGCCATGGCTCAGGGTTGTGTCATCTTAACCCTGGATCCTAAACTGTAACACACAAAGGCTGTGATACTTCCTCTGTTAAACATGCCCACTAGCAATAACTCAGGGGGAACGTTATGGTAGTGAGCTCCCTGTCACTGGAGGTATCCAAGCAATAATCATTCTACCATAGATCTGGAATGCCAGCAGCCACAAGCTAAAGCACTAGACCTCTTAACCAGTGGAGTTCTTCCAACTCCAGGTGTGTTCGATTCTGTGCATTTCAAATTGGACTTCCGCCACTGCATCATTAAAAACATCCCCATTCTGCCCACACAGCTCTCTGATACTGAGACTGGTTTTGCACAAAGTGGTAAAATACAATTTAAATATCTCCTAAGTGTCAGAACCATAAGAAAGAAAAACAAATTAATCAACAAAGAATTCCTTTTCAGTGGTTTTCAAGCCAGCTTGTGTCTGTCACCAAACCACAGGTGAAATGCTAATAAAACTCAGCCTGCAACAACAGCATACCAATTTAAATATGGCCTATTTTTCCAAAGAAATAGAGAGAGAGAATATATTTCCAAGCATGGCCTTTTTAATGAGTGCCAACTTTCTTATAAGAAGATGACTAGGAAAGAGCAAAGGTCTCCTCAAGACTGAGATGGTGCGGAGTTCACAGTGAATGGTAGAGGGGACGACCCAAGAGGCCCGTGGGGGGGGGGGGAGCCCCCTCCTCGGTGATCTAGCAGGAGGGGTCCCAAGAGAAGAGGCAACTGGCAAAACACAGTAATGAAGTCGTTACCCCTTCTGGCCTGATTTGAAGAGACAAGGCTGTGTGGATCCTGCTCCAGCTTTGCACACTGAGTGCTAAGAGCAGCACAAGAAGGGGTGTGCTGGCTACACCCATCACAGGGTCAGAGTGTGCACACAGAGTCCCAGAGGCACAGACACTGGCCCCCCGCTGCCCACATCAGCCTCCCCGCTGCCCTGCACCGCCCACCCTGCCTTTCTCAGACACACAGGCCTTTCTCCACTTTCATATGTTACTCCTCTTTGTATCCACCTCAGCCTTGCTCCAAACACAGTTTCAAAAATCACCTCCTCCATGTTGTCTTCCATGATTTGTGGTGTCCTGTTGAATACTGCCTCCTATGGACTTATGGCCTCCAAATTTGTCCTCTGCCCACCCCTTCCAGAGGGTTCCCACTGGGATGAGACCATTAACAGCTATGCTCAAACAATCCAGCCATGTTCTGTAACTTGCAGAGAGCTGGATCCCATGCTTGTGGCCTGGAAGGCATGGCGAGCTGCACTAGGATCTGGGCCTGCACTTCGGAGTCAGGCAGAGTCAGAATCACAGCCCCACGGGCCACCTTGCTGTGTGATCTCAGAGTCTCAGTTTCCCCAGCTAAGACACAGAGGCAATAGCTGCTCCATTGAGTCGCTGAAAGGTTGTTACGAAAGGAAATCAGCAGAAGAACCTGCCATAGTCTTCCCTTCCCGCAGAGCTACCTACTGTGTGATTTAGATCACAGGGCGCCTCAATCTTATAACCTGTAGGAAAGGCAGGCACGCTCTCGGCTTCTTATTTCACTGCTCACAAGAGAAGCTTATGTAAAAAAAATTAATATTTATAATGGACTTCATTTATTCCAATATTTACTGAATATTCCATTTGTTCACACTGCCATGTCAGTGTGAAATAGTCATCCAATCTTCCTAAACAAGGCGGGAATTGCCATCTGTCATTTCTGAGAGGATTACGAGATTGTCACCCATTAAGGACACGCTGTTAGCAGGGAGAACCCCTGGACGAGGCCTGGCTCCTCGGCGAGGGAGGACGGGCCCCCCAGCTGTGTGTGGAAAAGGGTCTCACATAATCCCCACCACAACGTCTGAGGCAGGTCGTACACTTCACATTTTACAGAGGAGGAAACTGAGGCTCAGAGCTCTCTGCTCACCTTTGCCCAAGACAGTGCAGGAGGGAGCGAGGCACTGCAGAGAAGGTGCAGACGGTGTGAGACTCTCCAGCATCACCAGAGGAGTAACGAAGGCAGGAGTTCCCGGAGCAGGCGTCCCCTCCGCTTTCAGAAGGGGGAGGGGAGGTGCATGCAAGGAGAAAAGTGCGGCCGGTGCAAACAACAGGACTCAAAATCAGATTCATGACACTCTCCCATAACCCTCTGCAATACTGGAGAAGTGCCAGTGCTTGAATCCACATAGGAAAGAAAATTCAAGTATCTTCATGCACTCTTAGAAGTCAGCTCTCAAGTGCGTCTCAAGGTTACATGGGTACGGTACAAGTCTATGCAAAATAACGGTTTATTGTTGTCCCCACTTGCTCTGAAGAGTATCCTGATATATAAGATCCTCCACACAGGTGGTTCTCAACCTTGGTGACACACCACAATCACCGGGGAGCTTTGTAAACAAGATTAAATCAAAATCAACAGGGTCATTGGTCATTCTTTTTAAGCTTTTCCCAGCGATTTGAATGTGCTGCTAAGCCTGAATTCCTGGTATGCAAAGGGGCCTCGGAGCCACAGATGCAGTTCACAGGTGGGACCCCAGTGCCCTGAGCTGCCCTGCCCTTGGGGGAATCGGGCGGCAGAGCAGGGAGCACGCGCTGGTCCGGCAGACCCGCACCAGGCTACGCCTGCTTTTCCTGCACTTGATGAACTGACTTACCTGCCTGCTTCTGGAAAGATCTGAGGCTCCGCGGCGCTTCCTGCTGGGTGCCAGCTCACAGTAAGCAGATCGTTAGTGCTCACCCGGCTCCCACAGAGGCCACGAGGGAAGTCACCGGTTTCACCTTGACGTGAAGGATGAGGACCTGGAGAGACAGATTTTCCACACATTTTGGAGAGGTTCTGCCAGAGAATTCCAAGGAGGCATGTGCATTCAGAGTACTGGCAAGAGCAGCGCCAGAGCCCAGGGTGCCAGGGTGTCCTGCACAGGGTCTCTGGAACAGATTGTCTCCAAAACTGCACCTCTCCTAATTAAGGCTGCCAAGCAAGCCTCTGGCCCCTCATCCCACTCCAGGGAGGTTCCCGGGGAGAGAAGGGCCGCCCTCTCCTTGTCCCCGCCACTGAGCACAGTCTGTCCTCAGGCAGCTCCCCTGGGTTTTGAATCATTTTCACGGCTCTGGCATTTACATTCCTGACTACGAGACATTTCCAAGAGTAGAACATAGCAGTGGAGGTTTGCGAGAGTTCCTCTTTCTAAAGGGGGGCAGCAAACCTCACTGCCGCTAGACCTGGACAGATACATTCTAGCTACATAACACATGACACTTCTCAGTGTTTTTTCAGACTGATCCCTGGCAAACTCTCTGATAGTGTGTTAGGAGATCATGTTCATGAAATACTATTTGGGAAACCTCAGAGTATACGGGAAACCTTTGTCATTCGTGGATGTAACACTTACGATTTTGACTCATGAGGGAGAAACGTTACCAAATTACTCCTCCATAAAAGTAAAACAATTTATCACACACACATACATACATACACACACGTTTTGTGATTTTCAAACTTTCTGATCTTTGCCAATCTGAAAAATGAAAACAATTACCTCCATGTAATTATAACTCTCATCTTTGTTAGGGAGACTAAGCCATTTTTCACATGCCTGAGAAACAGTTTTATTTCCTTTTCCAGGAACTCTATTTCTATCCTTGGCCCATTTTTCTTTTGGGTTTATAATCCTAGCTTGTTTATTTGTAGAATCTCTTTATATATGAGAGAAACCAGCCCTTCCTCTGCAATACAGTATGCAAACAACTTTGCAGTCTGATGTCCATATTTTTATTTTGTTTACAGTCCAAATAGCTAAGTCCATTTTAATATAATTATGTGTGTTAATATTTTCTTTTGTGACTTCTGGGTTTTGAAACTTTAGAAAGCCTTATAAGGAAAACATCTTTCATTGTTTCTTTAGTATGGGATTTTGAAGGGACTAAGTCAGACCAGAAAGCATTCAGTTGAAAAATAGTCAAGGAAAATCATAACCTAATGTCACTCTTCTTCTGTGTCAAGATCATGGTACCCAAAGAGAAAGCCAAAAAAACACATCATCCATTTTCAAGTCTTGTCTACGGTGGAGCTTCCCAGCTGAGGAACTATTTTGCACGAGATATCATAATCTAGAATTCTCAGCTCCTGGGTAATTAAATGCCCCTCCATACTGAGGTGCTGATTACATTACTCTTATTTATTTCTAAACCATTCCAGAAATTCTTCTAAGATTGGCAGGGGGGAATCTCTATCAAACCCACAACTGCCATGTCAGTTGGGGTCTCCCAGAAACCTTCCAATGGTAATGACTGCATGCCACAAGTCAGACTGGGAAGCATACAACCCAGAAGGTTTCTCTACAGAGACTCTAAGGAATGGAATGAGTTTTCTTTTGTAGGTATTTAGATGTGCTCATCTGTTCCTAGGCATTACGCTGCTCTCCTGTGTCACCAAACCCTTCAATGAGGCTTTTCTCTCAGTTTCCTGTTTAGTCTTCAAATACATCCCTGGACATGGATGCCTGCCCTGAGCCCCAGCATGGCAGCTAGTGGTCTGACATCACCTGCCCAGCGACACCTCCCTGTCAGTCCTGCCTCCTCCCTCCAGCTAGTCCAGACTCTGGGTCAAAGAGCTCCTCCTGGAGGTGCATGAAGAAACACCCACATTGGGAGACAGGCTTTGCCCAACTGACCCTTACATTGCCATGCAGATGCTGGGGAAACTGAGGCACAGGACAGGTGTGAATCTCCTGGTGGTAACAGAGCCCAGAGCCTCTCTTGAGCATTAAAACAGAAACTCCCAGGAAAGGAAACCTGGCTTTACCCTCTTCACCAGCACCTATTTCCCCGTCCAGCTCCCCAGAGCCTCTGGACTTCAACCTGGGACCCAAGCATGTGACTGGGTATCACATGGACCTTTTCAAGATCCTGCAATCAGAGCCTGTCCCTTTGCTGAGACTTCCTCACTTGGGTCTCCGGGGCACCTCCTTGCCCTTCTGAACGCTCTCCTCATAAACCCCTGGCCATTTCTCAAGGTGGCATGGGGTACAGAAACATCGCCACCAATTGATTTTGTGGTTGGGATAGCATAGTTCCTAAATCAGAGTACTCCTAGCCTGAGTGATCGTTTATGAGTGCAGAAGAAAGTTAAAGCCTCAGAGAGGGTAAGCCTTGCCCAAGGTCAAAAGCTAGTTGGTTTCCAAGCGAAAATCAGAGCCCAAGCTTTCATGATTCCCAGCCCAGTGCCACCCCACCCACCCGCTGTGGCTCCCAGACCAACTGTCTCCCACTTCCTTGCGGGACTCAACCCTGTTGTTTTTTTTTTTTTGTAGTGGTTTTTTTAATTCTATCTGGGACGAAAAGAGAACAAGTTGACTTTGTAATGTCGTCAAATATTAAGCTCGATTTCCCAGCTACTGACATCCAAATTGCCAGTGAGCAAGAAAGTCCCAGTAGAGGCTGTTGGCTGCGCTGATAGAATGAGGCTTGCAGCTGGGGAGGAGGGGGAGCGCCTCTCAGCTGCAAGAGGAGATGAGCAGGGGTGAGAGGGTGGGTGTTCCAGAGCAGGTGGCCATCAGGAAGCCAGGGACAGGGCAGCAGCCCATAAAGACAGATCAGGGTAAGGGTCCTCCATTAAAATTTTAAACCACAGGCACTCCATGACCATGCACACTTGAAATGCCGTCCCTGGGAGACGGAAGCCAAGAGGCTGTTAAGGTTATCGTGTGAAGTTGCCAAAAACTGAAGCCTTAATGCATCTCTTGTCCTTTGAAAATTTTTTGAAAGAAAAGTTCTCCATGATATGGAACACACTGTACAAATGGAGGAAGGAAAATTAAAGTTTTTCTGAGAGTCACACCAATGTGTGCTCATTATTTGAGAGGGTAGAGTCAGAAAAATCTCTGGTTAGAAAAATGGGCTCTAGAAGCTAGAAAACTCTGGATTTGGTCTCTAGCCTTACACATTTGTTCACTGGGCAGGGAACAACCCCTTGGAACGTTGGCCGCCCCATTTGTAAAATGAGGCTAATAGCACTTTCCTCAAAGGGCTGTACTGAGAACTAAATGGAGCGTGTTACAAAGCACCTGGAACGGACCGACCTTATGAGCTCGTCACGCCTCCTCTCCTGTGAGAGCTTGAAATGGCCTTTATTGACGTGCTTATCTCAATGCCTTCATTTCTCATACGGGGAAACTGAGACCCAGATGTGAAGTGACTTACCCATGGCCCTCAGCAAGCTAGAGGCAGAATTAAATTCAATTCCTTTGATTTGAGAAACACCTCCTCTCCAAATACCCTCTCCCTGCTTTCCCCCAAAGTTCAGCATCTCTTAAATCGTCAGCGAGAGGGAGGGGGGACAAGGGGCTGTGCGCCACTGCTGTTGATCTTCAGCAACTGCTTTCTGAGGCAAGGCTGATGGTTAACCCTGCAACCCAAGTGATCTGATCCCTGTGTGACCTCTTCCGAGAAATCAGAGTCCGGTGAGAGGAAGCATAGTAGGAAAAGAGCCAAGGAGCAGAGGGAGGGACTGAGAACAGCAGGGAGCGCAAGAGGGATTCCTAGTGAGACGAAGGTACCCTGTGACATTGTTTTCAAAGGAGTGCAGGAGAAAGGCTGCAGGTGGCGATGGCCAGATATGCAGAACCAAAGAGGGAGAGTACAGATGCCCCTGAATTGAGAACACATCTGGGGAGAGGAGTAGGCGCTTGCTGATATACAAAGGGATTGGAAGCCCAGCCAGGCTGCGGACAGTGAGTGACGTCATGATGGAGGTGTCATCTGGAGTTGAGTAAAGGCAAACAGCCTCGTGTTTTTGTTTCCCTCTGTCCTCTATCTTGATGGAAATGTTCTGATCTTTGCACTGCCATATACAAGTCAAATTTAGCTCTTTCTACGCACTTTTGTGTAGCACTGGGGCTATTTCCAGTAACTAAAACACTTTCTCCTCTAAGAAGCCGAGGGATGGAGTGGAACCATGTGCCCACCACCCACCCGGATTGATTTTACTTCAGAGCACTGCAGCCTAAGTTGGTAAGACACTCCCATGTGTGTCCTCAAATACCCTCTCACTATTACCACACTCATGACACGTCTGACACCAGATGTGGGGCTTTTCCACACATCGACTGTTACAGACTATGAGTCTGGAGTTCTCTCATCCAGCAAGAGAGTAGAGGCAGAATTGAATATGATAACAGCTAATATCCAGGAAGAGACAAAAGCCCCAAACAGGGGTTTGGTCTTTGTATATACTGAGCTTACAAGGTATTACCTACGTGCTGAGCATGAAGAAAACAAGATCTTACACATGTGGATGTGGAGAAAAGAGACGGTAATCATGAACTTGTGTGTGTAACAAGCAAAGGGTCTGGGGTGTGAGTAGAGTTTGTGACCAAAGTATAAAAGTATATTCGTGTCAGGTGGAAAGTAATTTTACTCATGATCCGTTACACTATCTCACTAGCTAACCTTGGGCAGTTTCACCCCATGGTGCCGGCTTTCCGCCCTAGGCTTTTTTCTAACCCATTTATGTAAGTAGAAGTTAGTTCCCCACAATTGAGCAATTCTTCGACCCCAGCTGCATGTCCTACAAGTCATATGTCATTGCGTGTCTCCCTGGAGATAGTATCGGGTCCCACAGATTTAGGACTCAGTCCCATAAGACTGACCTCAATCAGAGGTCAATTGCAAGTCCAGGTTGTCTCCTAGACTTCTGACTAACTGGCGATAAATCGGGCTTTCTGTGACCCCCCCCACACACACACACCTCTTAGATTCTATAATTTATTAGATTTGCAGAACTCAGAGAAACACTCACCTATGTTTAGTATAAAGAATACGATAAAGGATACAGATGAATGAACATCCAGTTGAAAAGATGTATCTGAGGTATCTTTTGGACCCCTTCTGGGTCCAGAAGGGTCCATGGAGTTGGGGTGCACCACCCTCTGAGCACATGGATGTAGTCACCAACCCAGAAGCTCTCTGAACCCCTTTGTTGGGTTTTTTATGGTGACTTCATCACATACACATGATCAGTCATTAACTAATCTCCAGCCCCTCTCCCCTCCCCAGAGGATGGGAAGTAAAGCTGAAAGTTCTAAATTTCTAATCATGTTTGGTCTTTCTGGCAACCAGTCCTCATCCTGAAGCTACCCAAGAGCCCACTAAGAGCTTCCTCATTAGGATAAAAGACACTCCTGGGGCGCCTGGGGGGGCTCAGTTGGTTAAGCATCTGACTCTTGATTTCAGCTCAAGTCATGATCTCACAGGTTCGTGAGACGAAGCCTGATGTGCAGAACCTGCTTAGGATTTGCTATCCCTCTCTCTCTCTGCCCCCCCCACTCACATGTGCTCTCTTTCCCTCTCTCTCTGACAAAATAAATAAATAAACATTAAAAAAAAAAAAGAATAAAAGACACTCCTATGACCTAGGAAACTCCAAAGGATTTAGGAGCTCTATGCCAGGAATGAAGGGTGGAGATAAGATATTAGACCCAAAGATGTTCCTGGTGTTCTAATCACTTAGGAAAATTTAAGGCTTCTAAAATCTCTGTGCTAAGAATCAAGGCAGAGACCAATATGTCCATTTTCTATTATTTCACGCAACCCAGGCCCTGATTCCACATGTGGGGGTTACCTACTAGATACTTCCAGAGAGGATGCTTGGCCTCATGGAGGGTGCATTCTAGCTGGAAGGCAAAGATGAGATTTGGAATAAGATTGTTTATGAATGCGAAACAGATGGTACCTAAAATATCATGGAATGAGGGGAAAGGAGAGATCCTAGGAATAATTCAATCCAGTTCTCCAATATTACACCTGACGTGGAGAGGACCAGAGAGGAGAAGTGACTTTCCCAAGGTCACACAGCTAGTTTGTGATATAATGGAGACCAGAGCCTGTTTGCCTTACCCAGGTTGTTCTGGTTGGTAACTAAAAGGACCAGAGGGGGTTTTATCCATCTTCTTATGGAGAGAAGACTCTCCTCCTGAGCCCAACCCGCCCCCAATCAGAAAGAACCAGAACTTACATATAGGCTTGTCCTTGTCTATCAAAGTGAGCTAAACCCTTGGCTATTCACTGTCCCTCCCCTGGTCTCGGCTTCTGCAACCAGACCCCAGGAGACTACCACTTGGGCCACAACACAGGCAGTCCAATAAGAGCTGGTATTGACCACCTCACTGTCCAATCCAAGGCACAGACTTGCATTTCCTGTGTTTGGGGCACTATTCTCAATGCTTGAACTTGCATGTCTTTCCATCCTTATTACAACACTATGCAGTCAGTGCCTCTGCGACCCCCATTGTAGAGTTTAAGAAACAGAGAGAGAAGCCAAAAAGTTTCCCCAAGACCATGCAGCTGGCAAAGGGCAGACGCATGCTTAACCCTAGTCACACGTGCATACTTGCTGCCGACAAGCGCCTAATCCTCTCCCTTATACCACGTCCCATCCATTCATCACCGTGACCCATCTGGGTAGTTATTAATCCCATTTTCCAGTTATAGAAACCAGCCTCAGAAAGATTAAGTGACTCACTTAAGAACAAGAAGCTAATGTCAGGCACAGTTGGGTCCAGGAATCCATGGGTGTGACTCTGCGTCCTTGTTTTGAAGACAGCTGCCAATTCCAATGCGTGTCGATGCTGTGGCTTACTTCTGGTTGGCGGGGGGCGGGGGCAGTGGTTAGTAAAAGTCAGAAGCAGGCAGACAAAAATAAGGATTTGGGGACCGAGCTCTCGACTTCCTGGTTTTGCAGCAGGCATGGTATTAAGTGATAAAAATCTGGTTGGCACATACGACAGGGTTACAAGACTCTAAATGACGTCCACGAAGTAATTATCACCATGTCCTGTGTAATGTATAACTGGGTCTCACTGTGTCTGTTAAAGTGCCACCATGCAGACACTGCCCACCGGGTCTTACCCTGCCCTGCAAGGCTGTTCGGAGGAGGGCTGACGCTGCCTGAGCCACCTGTGCCTTCATTAAGCCAGAGCTCTCCAATGTCCTATAAACATGCGTGTCCCTGTGACCCGCCTCCGTGGCTCTCACCGTTTACCTTCAACCAACAGAATCCCCCCAGCCCTGTGTCTGGTCTGCCAGACATGGGCCATGATAATATGAACTGGCAATTTCAACAAAAAATATATTTTATACATTAACTGAAATTTTGTGGTGAACCTGCAAGGCACTTCTGGCATGCTGGGTCCAGGGACCCACAAAGAGTAACCTTCATCCTCAGGTCCATGATAGAGGGTGTTTTTAACAGCTGGCGTTAGCAAATGGGCTGGGGACTGAGGGCCCCTTCCCCTGGCGGGGGCCTTAGGGCAGAAATCTTGCTGAAGCGGCCATGACAGGCTGAAACCCTCCAGCAAAAGCTAGCCACCAGGGGACTCTGATGATTTGTAATCAAATTGTGTTTCATTAAAGAGAAAGTATCCAGAGGTTTCCCGTGGGCTGCGTTCTTGCAAATTAAAGATAATGGAGTTAACAAAGAACAACTGTAAGTCAGATGCCAACAGGTGAAATGAGCCCAAGGCAGCTTCATCTCTTTGGATGCTCACATGTTGAATGTGGGTCCTGCTCAGACAGGAGCTGGGTTGGATTCTGTCTTTGTCCCAAATCATAGGTGCCCGTTACAAACAGCTCTGGTGCCAGCCGTCTTTGACTCTGAGCCAGTCTCTGACCCCGCCTCTCATCTTTAAAACATGGAAAGGTTTGTAGGGTGATCAACACTTGGGGGATGAGGAGGATTGGTTCCCGGGGCACAAATGCACTGCAAGAATCAGGAAACTTCTGGACAAATAGGACAAGTTGGCCACCCTACTGGGCCTCCCACAATCCCAGATTGTGTCGACATTCTGAGATTATCATGACTGACTCTAACACCCTTAAATTACTGATCTGTAAGAACCCATGAGCCTACAACAAATGTGTCATGAGCCCAGTAGTTTCCAGTACATGGTAGAGACCGTAAGCACTGCCCCTCCTGTGTTCCTGGCCAAGCACAGTCGCCTCTGGCTATTCTGAAACCTTGAGGTCCTGTGCTGGTAAAGACTCCAGAATGTTACCACCTGCAACCTTCACCCCAAACCCTGAAGGCTGGCAAATGTCTCTGTTCCAAGTGAAGAAACAGAAGCCCAAAGCAGGTGTGTGATTTGCTCGAAGCCACCTACGTGATCTCCGATTCCATCCTATGTCCTGTATTCTGAGCCCAGCGGCGCCTTGGCCAAACCAAGCTGCTATGCACCCCTCACATACACACCCAGGTGCGAGCCCAGGGTGGGGGGGTCTGCAGACTGGTGAGCCCAGGCCTCTGTTGTATCTGGGTCTCCCCCTATCTAGAAGCACCTGCTGCCTGCTTCTTTCCTCCAAAGCACCCCACCTCCTCTGTGCCCACTCACAACCACACGGGCTCCTCGTTACCCAGTGCGGGGAGGGGTGGTCAGAGTCCCAGCAACCCTGGGATCAGCCTCACCCCACAGCAGGAAACCCAGGCCGTCCCTGTGTCCCCAGGAGCTCAGTCCTCACTTCCCACTCATCACCCCCAAAAACTACCCAGGAGAAAGGGAAGGGACTGGAAGGGTAGGCAGGGAAAGGGAAGGGCAGCAACAGCCTGCCATAGACAGGGGCTCCGGGAGCAGAAACCCCTGTAGCTCCGCCTCCGCTGAGGCCCAAACTGGGCTGCAGAAACCTAGAACTCCAGCCAAGAGGGATGGAAACCCAGGAGGAGCCGGCCTGGGAGAAGGCGGCGGCGTGTGATTTTTAATTTACTTTTTCTTGCCCTGAGACAAAAATTAATTTGACTTGGGAAAAAAAAAAAAAAGGTAACTTTTTACTTGACTTTTGAAAGTAAAATTTCTGCAACTCTTTTTCCACTTAACAGAACATTTCCTCAACTTCTAAGGCATAATGTTAATATGCGCCAAAGATGGGGAATTCCCTGAGCTCAGCTCACATATCACTGAACTGATTTTTTTCTTAATTTCCTAGTAATTCTGGCTGGGTTATGCTAACAGGAGAGTTAACAGCTAATTTTGCTACAGGGAAGATAATAACAGGAAATGATCTTTAATAATGAATTAAACAGACTCCTTGGATCCTGATTCCTTTTATTAGATAAGGTCAATGGCATCTTAAATGAGCAAATCTATCCTAGGCTGGCAACAAGATACAGAGGAAATTGTCAGGCTGACTTACAGGGGAAGGCGTGAGCTCTGGAAGAGAACCTGATGCAGCAGTCAAAGCACGAGCTTTAGACACAAAACTGGACCCCAACCCACACTAGCCCTGTGACTGCCCCCACCTTCTCTGAAGTTCTCTCTTGAGCTGTTCCTGGGGACAATAATCCCCACTTTCCGGGGCTTCATGAACATTCCTGAGCAACAGCGTGTAAAGACCAGCACAGTGCCCGGTGTGAACAGCACAGTGTATTTGCCAGTAGGTAGAGAATGTAGTTCACGGTAGTTCAGCCTTCAGAAAAAAAAAGGAATATCCGGACACAATGAGCCTCATTTCAGGACAAAGAAAGTCAAACATGGCCAGAGGGAGGTTTGGGACCCTAAGGCAGGTCTTCCGATTCCAGTTTCCTCTGCGTGGTTCTCAATCTGCCAACCAGTCACCTCCATTTTTTTTAATCATGCAGATTTCTTAGTAAAAAAAAATTTTTCAGGCCACATCACCAACCAGTATTTATTTATTAGGTGTTTATATGTTCTACTCCACTGATATCATACACTACTCCATTCTAGAATGTTCTGTTCTATTCTATTAAAATTACATGTATATATATATACACACACACACATATATACACATACGCACACACATGTGTACCCAAGCACACAGAAAAGTAGAAGAAACAGACACAAACTAAGCATCAACTGAAGTTCCAGAGTGTTCTTGCAGGAAGAATGAAACCACTTAAAAGCACAAAGTTGAACAAAAATCAAAATGGCTGCACTACAGCTTCAGGGAAGCTCAATTTTAAAGGAACCTTTTTGTTCCCTTCCAGAAACCTCCCTCCTTCTTTCTCAGACTTTTGTTTCAGGAATCAGGCACCACCCTAAGGACAGGATAAAGGCGGCTGGTACCACAAACACAGTTTGGGTCAAAACCAGCTGAATCCTGTATTTCCCTATAAAACCCCCCAGCCCCTTCCTCCGGGAGGGTTTGCCGGTTTGGAAGACCTCACCCTGCTGCAGCCTCCTTTGCCCTGCAAAGCAAGAAAGCTCTTGTTCCTCTTTATCCCAAACTCTGTCTTTGCGGTATAGTTCGGCTCTGAGGCACAGAGGTCAGTTTTCAACAAGAGGGCGATGTGCAGAAGCTGGAGGGAAGGAGACAGCCTGTCTAAGGTCATGGAAACTGGCATTGCCTCGGGGCTGGGGACAGCTAGTCCAGCTCCTTGCTGCAACAAAGAGGAAGCACAAGTGTGGAGATTTATTAGGGGTTTGCTCAAGGTCACAGAGAACTCCCCTCTCCAGGCTCCCTGCCCAGTCTCCCTTCCACTGAATAGAGAGTGTAGTTGGTACTGATGCCAGCAAGCCCTGGCAGTGTCTAGGTGAGGGCAGGGCAAGACGCATCCTGATCTGAAAGCTCACTGCAGGAACTTCCACGGGCCACCGGTTTCGGGCCAGCCAAGGCACTGCACTGGTTCACTCTGCCAAATCCCATGTGTGGAGGCTCTGGGTCCCAAAAGTTTCCAAAGCGGGGGATGTAATTAAAATGTTTCAAAGCAAACAAACACACACCCAAGTGGGAGAACAGCATATTTATTTGACTAATTAGAGGGAGTTCACTGAAAGGATGTACAATAATATCAGCCTCTTTTTTTTTTAGTAATCCTAATTGACATTTTCTTTTGACATTTTATTAGTAGCTCATCTTTATTTCTTTCGGGCTCTCGATAAAGTACCAAGGTGGAGCGTCATACTCTCTGGCAATAAGCGAGTGTGAATCATGCACCACATAAATAGCAGTGGCTCGGGGAGCTTGAGATGCAGAGCACCGATTATCAGCCTGCTGCACGGAGGGAGGGAGCACGCTGATGACCACTGAGCCTGGGGGGAGCACTGCCAATTTGCTGCCTGGCTGCCAGGAGCACTGGTTCTGCTCGACCCAGCTCCCAAACGGGCCACCGCCAGCACCCCTGAGCTCCAAGCCGATATCACACCCCAATGACCACGAAGGACACATGAGTTGCGAGTCTGTAGACAGCGGGCCCCTCCTAGCGCTGCCCCATGTGGCCGTTCATTCCAAGAAAGAGCCCAGAAACTGAGGTCTCAGTTCAACACAGTTAACTCATGTTTGTGAACCTAGAATGGGGGGCCCTGCTAAGGTGCTGGACGCAGTATGGCTGAAGGAGCGATTTGGAATCCGACAGATCTGGGAACAGGCCAGTCTCTCTGAGTTCCCATCTTCCATCCATAAGTGGAGATTAAATACCCACCTCATGGGCTGTACTGAGAATTAAGTCAGAAAATAACATACAGCATTTCACGCAATGTCTGATGCATTCACGTGTCCCAAGAAGATCTGCTGA
This sequence comes from Helogale parvula, assembly GCA_004023845.1. Lineage (NCBI taxonomy): Eukaryota > Metazoa > Chordata > Mammalia > Carnivora > Herpestidae > Helogale > Helogale parvula. Next base: position 108,233 of record PJEM01004671.1, read on the forward strand.
GGGCCGATGGAAAACACAAATATCGTAGCTCAGGGAACTTCACACCAGGACACAGTAGGTACATTATGTACCCTGTCAGACCCCATAAAAACTCAGTGTTGGAGAGAGAGACAGAAACAGAAATCACTGTAATATATGGCTGGCTCCAACAGGTTAGGCAATGGGGAGCCACTGAAGTTCTTTGAGCAGAGGATGGTAATCAGAGCTGTACTAGGCACAGAACCAATAGAGCCGGTGGCTACGGAGCACTTGAAATACGGCTCTCCTGAACAGAGATGCACCCTGGGTGTAAAATGCACACTGGATGTCCACTTGATATAATAAAAAGAATATAAAATTATTCATTATTTCTTTTTATATTGATTACACATAAAAATTATAGTATTTTGAATACAGTAGTGAATAAATGATATGTTATTAAGATAGAGTTTACCGACTTCCTTTGTGGCTACTAGAGAATTCAGGACTGTATACATGACTCATATTACGTTTCCCTCGGAAGCACTGGCCAGGAGCATGTGCCGGACGTATCAGAGCAAAGAGCAGCTGGAGGCAGCCACATCTGGGCCATTTTGTTTCAGCCAAAGTGCTGCTGTCCTCTGCCTCTCTGGCCGTCAGTGCACGGAGTAACTAAAATGCCTTGAAGCAAAGAACCCAGCCCTTGAGTGCACTTGACAAGGCTCACAGTTGTGCAAAGCTGCTTCAGCAGGGAACATCCGAGCAGCGCTCTCGAACCCCCCACCTTCTCTGGAGCAGGAATCAGGCACTACCATGCCTGGCTCTCAGTCCCCGGGATCTGGTGACCAGAGCTCACACCCAGAAGCAGCCATTTCACAGGCAAATTAAAAAGCAACCAGCATTTTCCTCCCCAACTGGCAGCAAGTGGATTGTTTTGCTAAGAGTATTCTTCTCACAGAGAGATCTCCAAAGCCTGCAAGATTTATCCCAACAGATCCCATGCACGGTGCTCCCAGGGACAGAGAATGGACACAGTAGATATTGTTGCCCTGCATTCAGCATTGGTCTGCAAGCTCCAGGCTCAGACTTAAAATTAAACCAATGATGCCACTGACCTCCTGGGTGGGGACTCTGAACCTATGCCTCCAATTCTCTCCCTCGGCAAAATCTGGAAGCCGGATTGCGTGGTCTAGAACATTTGGGAAGGGAGACAAGGGGAGGCATGGGGGAGGGGAAAAAGGGGGTAGGGAGAGCCTGCCACCACAGTGGTTAAGTACCTGTGCTTTGCAGTGGGCCAGTCTCCATTTAAGCACCTGCCCTGATACCTGTGGGGCCGTACTATCTGGGGCAAATTACTTAGCCAGCCTGAGCCTCTTGTCTCTTTTTTGTAAAACAGGGATGTGCATAGTGGCAACCTCCCGGGTTGTTGGGATGGTTAACTAGGTGATGGGGGAAAGAGGCACAGGGCCATAACTGACACCGAGGAAGCACCAAATAAGGTCATCTAGGAAACAGACCTCACAGTCCGCTGCGGACACATCAGTCCGAGCCTCAGGAGGCCTTGGTCCGCACCGGAGTTTGACATCTCATCCAGCTGCTACTTTAACGGAGGGATTCTGATGCTTCTTCCAGCACAAAGAGTCTGCAGCCGGTAGAGGCAGGGCCAGAAGAGGTCAAAGTGACTCTCTTTGGAAACTGCTATCTTGGTAGGCACCCCTGGGGCTGGAGATGAGGAAATCTGGGTAAGACATGAAGCAGGATCGAGAATGTGGGGGACACTGATGCTCACCCAGTGCGGTAGGCAGAATCGAGGGGGCTCTGTGATGCCCACCTCCTTCGCACACTCCCTCTTCTTGAGTACGTGCAGAGTCTGGGAATACAGTGGGTATCACCCCCCTGACCACATTACATTATATGGCGAAGGTGAAGAGATGTTGCAGATATAAATAAGGTCCCTAGGGGCACCTGGGTGGCTGAGTTGGTTAAGCAGCCGACTTCAGCTCAGGTCATGATCTCACAGCTCATGAGTTTGAGGCCCATATCGAGCTTTGTGACAGCTCAGAGCCGGGAGCCTGCTTCAGATTCTGTTTCTCCCTCTCTCTCCCTCTCTCTCTGCCCCTCTCCCACTCGTACTGTCTCTCAAAAAAAAATGAATGTTTACAAATTTTTTTCAATAAATAAATAATTAAGGTCCCTAATATATTCACTTTGAGTTACTCACAAGAGAGAATTTTTCTTGGTGGGCCTGACCTAATCAGGTGAGTGCTTAGGGTGTAGCGTCCGGTATGGAAGAAGTCAGAAGGCTATATATCCTGCTGGCCTGGGGGAAACATACAGCTATGCTCCTGTTAGGGCAGGCAAGGACCCGAGGACAGTCTCTAGGGGATGAGAGCTGGCTCTGGCAAGGTAACAGGGACCTCAGTCTTATAGCACAAGGAAATAGATTCTGCCAACCACCAGTACATTTGCAAGAGGTTCACAAGGCTCAGATGAAAACATGTCCTACACTGATACCTTGAGTTCAGCCCTGTGAGTCCCTGAGAAGACAACCAGCTAACCCAAACCCCAACTCCTGACCCACGGGAACCGTGAGATAGTAAGCATGTGTTGTTTTAAGCCACTGAGTTTGCGGTGATTTGCTATGACGAAACAGAAGATGAACACTCCCAGCCAGCCCGTGCTGGACTCCATGCCACCTCTCCCGCTCGGGTCACAGAGAACCTGTCTGGTCAACCACTCCGCTGAATCCCATCCTGGGCGTGGGCCCACCTGGATCCCTGTGCCGCGCAGGACCCCAGTGTGATGGCCGGAGGGAGAGACTCTCCTGGCTCTGAGTGGCAGAGTGGAAGGGAATGACAGCTGCGCCGCATGAGGAAGCAGGCTGGGCTAGAAGCAGGCACGTGGGGAGGGCGACTGCATCACCTCCCGGACTCGGACGCACGCTGCATGTGAGGCCCCCCCAACTTTGGAATCTCCGGACACATGAGCCAATGAACCCCTTTAATTCCTCACAGTGCTTAAGCCATTTTACGCTGATTTTTCTATTCCTCACAACCTGCAACGAGAAATCCTCTCTCAGGTACAAGAGGTGTGGGAGCATCCTCCGTGCAGCCCCTGACTGGTCCCAACAGCCTCCTCGCACGCCCCTGGGTCCTAACAAGAATAATACGCCTCATGTTCTACTGCGTTCGTTCAACAAGAATTGACTGAGGGCTGACTGCGTGCACTGGAACGCAGCAGTGACGCGGCACCACAGTCCCGGCCCCGTGCACGTGGGGGTCCAGCGGGGCTACAAATAAGCAAACCAGCAACTGCACATTTCACACAGGCTGCAAAGCCCGTGACTTCGACCAAATGGCTGAATGTCAAAACTAGCACCGTGTCCCTGCTGAAGCCAAATGACACCATCACGGGGCTTCCTCCTGGGATAAAAGAAGAATTCGGGCCTCTTATTTTAAAAATTCACTATTTTACAGGAGCGTGTGGGTGGCTCAGTCCATTAAGCATCCGACTCTTGATTTCGGCTCAGGTCATGATCCCATGATTGTGGGATCAAGCCACATGTCACGGCACTGTCAGGGCAGAGCCTGCTTCAGATTGATTCTCTCTCTCTCTCTCTCTCTCAAAATAAGTAAACATTTAAAAAATAAAAATTCACTATTTTACAATTTTCTCCCTTCTGTTTTAACAGTCACATTTCGAATGTTCGTTGTCGACAGGCAGCGGCAACCATCCCTGCGGACTGCCGGAGGTCAGGCGGCCCGGGACCTCTCAGCTCCCGTCTGTGGTCTTAACCAAGTGCTCCTGCCCAGCAGAAGTTGAGGGAGAAGCCAGATCTTTGAGGGCTGCCTCGTCTTTTGCTTTCTCTTTATACTCTAGTTTTGCTTTTTTGTGGTTTTCTTTTTTATTTTTATTTTAGAGAGAGTTTGTGAGCAGGGGAGAAGGGCAGAGGGAGGGAGAGAGGGGGAGAAACTAGGTCACACCCTCAATCACCCACACATCTCCCAACCCAGGAGAAGGGTGGCCAGGACGCTGGAGACCCTGCCAGACACTTCCCTGAACCCTCCCCTTCTCCCTTTCTCTAATTTATTATAATGTAACAATTATGACAAATTGTTACAAAGAATTTAGAAAATCCCAAAATCGAATTCCTCTAATCCCACCACACAGAGACAACCAGGGCTCCAGATTGTCTTCCTTTCTAGTCTTTTTTCTATACATAATAGACATCTTCCCCTGTGAACATGGGATCGGCTGGCCATGTAGTTCTGTGTCTTGATTTTTCCACCTCCGTGGTTAAAGTGACTGGCAGAGTGGCAGATGGTGAGAAGCAGTTGGGGTTCAAGACCCCTCAGTGCACATGGGCAAGTAAGTCTGGCTCACCATCTTACAGGGCTGCCACGTCCTGGTCTGTAACGTGGTCGTTCTTCTGATACTGCACCTGCATCCCAAGGTCGCTGGAAGGATTAAGTGAGTCGTTCACCGCAAAGCCTTAGAGCAGTACCAGGCCCACTGCAGATTCTCATGATTATTACATAGTTTCCATGGCAGCAAAAATGCACCTAAGCATCATTTTAATGGATGCATACCATTCCATTAAGCAGACGCACGGATGGGGGATGTATATTACTTAACTGCTTCTCTATTATTGGATACTTAGGGTCTTTCCAAAGTTCTGCTACTCTGCCCAATGATAGACTCACACATAAATCTTTTTGCATCTGTTGATTTAGCTGACTTCCATCCTAGAAGAATGACTGCCGGATCAAAGGGTAGGAGCTTTCTGAAATCTCAAAGCACGATGCTGAATTGCTCTTCGGGGAAATTGTGCCATCTTTGCTCCGCGGCAGCGGGGCGAGACCCTGCAGCCCCAGGAGTGTTGAATCAGCGCCAAGCAGACAAGCAACAAATGATATGCTGTCATCTTAGTTGACATGCCTTCCCCTTGGCTACTTCAGTGAGGCCCTGCTGCCCCACTTCTCAGCACCCCCACCACCACCCATGTCTCTTCTTCCCACACACCCAGCACAGACAAAACACCGCTCTCCCACTCATCGGCGGAGATGTTTAAGAACAGCGGCTCCCAGGGGCCCCAGGTCACTGAAGACGCCTCAAACAGGGCCATTCTGGTTGCTCAACAACAGTGGCAGAAATGAGAGAAGAAGACAAACAGCTTTCTAGAGCATTTGTAAGAAAATCTTCTGGGATCAAAGCTCATGATAATCCAGGACAAGTAGCCATGAGGTATGTGTTTTCACCCAGGACAGGGGCAAACATCACCAGGAAGATATGGGTGGACAGGTGGCTCCTCCAGGGCTCAAAGGCCACAGGAGAACAGGAACCAGGGGCGTGACTCCTGGCCCAGGGGGAAGTTTCCAGCTGTGGCTGCTGGGCTCCCATGAGGCCAGTGAGGCCACGTCAGAGGCTACTCTGAGTATTTTTACCCAAACACCCATAAAAAAAAAAACTACCTTTTCGAAACTCTGGATATAATTAGGCTATTCCTGAAAGGACTGAGAAAATAACCCTGCAGCATGTCTTAGGTAACAGGGACTCTCAGCAAATGTTTACAGAATAAATAAATCAACAGACTAGGGAAAATTGGTTTGGGATTTGTCAAAAGTTCTGATTGAACTGAACTCTCTTGTCAAGACTTAAGAGATCATTAATGGATGCAAAAATCATTATGTTTTCACTGGCTCTTCCGTGCAAGGCGCTCAGACACAGAGACGACAGAGAAACGAAGGAGTGGGTCCTGACCCCACGCTGCTCCCATGATAGGCTTGTGGCAACAATGTGCTCTTGGTTTTGAGTCTCAGCTCCCCAACGCAGTGGCTTTGCATGTGTTGACTGGAGAGTCTTTAAGCCTCAGCTTTCTCATCTGTGAAATGGGTTGCTAACAATAACCACCTTACAGGGCCATGTGAGACCAAGGAGGTAATACGTGCAACATGCCCCGCAGTGGACAGACAATAAATGGCGAGTGCTGTTATTCTACTTCTGTTAAGAAAGAAGAGAAGGGGCTACTGCTCCGCTCCGTCCATCAGCCCCAGGTAAAGTCACGCTAGCCTCCATCAGCGACTGCACACAGGGCCCATCCTGTTGGCTTTCATCTCACTTTCATCTGCAAAGACCCTACCCCAGTAAGGTCCTATCAACAGGGGCCAAGGGTTGGGACTTGGATGTATCTTTGGGAGTGACACAATTAAACTCCCAACAACCAGGAATACCCTATCCTGTGGTATCTACATGGTTCACTCACTCTTCGCTTCATTCCAGGCTCTGCTCAAAAGTCACCTCCCCACAGAGGCTTCTGGACCCAGCTTAGCTGACGCAGCGCTCCCCATGCCCTACCTTGTTTCAGTTGTCTCCATAGAACGTGTCACTTCCTGCTCTGTACATATGTTCATGTCTGCTGTTGGTCTCTCTGACTAGGACGCAAGCTCCCTGAGGGCGGGGATTAGTCTGGCATATAGTTGGCACTCAATAAATGCTTATGGCATGACTGAGACAGTGAGTGATGGCTGTTTAGTTGCTCTGCTGGGACACTGGGGGATACCCATGCTATGGCCAAAGACTCTTCATTTGTTTCTAAAGTTTATGTATTTATTTTGAGGGTGGGGAGGGGCAGAGAGAGGGAGAACCTGAGGCATGCTCTGCACTGTCAGTGCAGAGCCCGATGGAGGGCTTGAACTCACTAAGTGTGAGATCATGACCTGAGCCAAGATCAAGAGTCAGATGCTTAACCAAGTGAGTAATGCCCCCCAAAGATGTCCACATCCTAATCCTCAGAACCTGTGAATCTCACGTGGAAAAAGGCTTTGCAGATGTGATTAAAGTAATGCTCAAGATTGCAGACTGTCTTGGATTATCAGGCAGGCCCAGTGTGCTCACAGGAGTCTGCATAAAGGGGAGGTGGGAGGGCCAGAGAAGAGGAGACGTGACAGGGGAGTCACAGGTTGGAGTCACATGCTTTGAGGATGGAGAAAGGACTCTCGCAAGCCAAGGAATGCAGACACCTCTAGAAGCTACAAAAGGCAAGGAAAGCAGAATCTCCCCCTGGAGCCTCCACAAAGAATGCAGCTCGGCCAACATCTGGATTTTTAACCCAGGGAGAGCCGCATTAGACTTGCGATGTCCAGACCTATAATAAAGTAGTAATTTTCTATGTTTTAAGCCACTCAGTGTGTGGTGACTTGTTACAGCAGCAAGAGGAAACTAATACTGACACCTTGTCCTAACTCTCCAGAGCAACCCCTCCTGAGCCAGGCAGATCAGCTAATCAGCAAGGATCTGCAGGTGAAGAACAGAGGCCTGGAAAGGTCAAGGAGCTTGCCCCAGGTCACCCAGCTCAGGAGGGGCCAACCCAGGATCTGAGTGCAATGTATCTGCCTCTGAAGTCCTTGCTTTTGCAAGTGCGGCAAGTGTGCCCTGATCCACAGCTTCGCGTGTGTGAGACAGCCCTGCTCCCAACAGCCACCCCGTGGTCCACACAGAGACAGCTGTGTGAGGAGGGTTCTATTTCTAAATGGCTTGTCCTGGCAGATATGCGTCTTGAGTGATATTTGTGGACACAGCTGGTCACCATGCAGTCCAGGCTGTAGCCTGATTGTTCAGGGAGCAAGCAGAGCAGCTGGTAGGATGTGCCCAGTATTTGCACATGTGACACGCCACAGAGCCCGCCTCCAAGAACAGCCCCGGAGCCCAGGAGGGACTAGAACAGAAAGGGAAGGACAGGAGACCCCCAGAGCTCATGCACCACAGAGCAGCCTCCTACCCACAGCTCCTCTGGGTCTCAAAACAACCTGTGGGGGTTCTTATTACCCCATTTTACAGATTAGGAAACAGAAGCTTGAGGAGGCTGCTAATTTGCTCGAGGTTACTCAGGCTTTGGCTCCAGAGCCTGAGTAACTCTCTTAGAAATAAGAGTCTCAGGGTGCCTGGGTGGCTTAGTTGGTTAAGCATCCAACTCTTGATTTTAGCTCAGGTCATGATGTCATGGTTCCTGAGATCGAGCCCCACGTTGGGCTCTGTGGGGACAGTGCAGAGCCTGCTCGGAATTCTCTCTCTCCCTCTCTGCCACTCCCTTGCTTATGCGCATGTGCTCTCTCACTCTCTCAATAAAATAAATAAAAACTTTTTTGAAAATCTTGAAAAGCGACAATCCCAGCTTCACGCATCCACCATCTCTCGCTTCTCCCTCTCTCTCACACACACAAACTTACCCACATACAAATGCACACACTTATATAGACACATATGTACACCCTAACATAAACATATTTATACTCACAGACACATACATGCCCACTTACACAGGTATGTCCATACATACACTCACCAAGATAACCATGTGCACACACATGTACAGCTGCACACATGCACACATTCACACATACACGCATGCTCACATGTACATCTGCACACGCGTACACCGGCACGCATGTACAAACACATGCACGCATGTGCACCTGCACATGTGTATGCATACACACATGTACAGCTGCACACATGCACATGTACACACATGTATCCATGTACAGGTAACCTGCACACATGTACACATGCACACACATACACACACAGTTCACCTGCACACACGTGCGCCAGCACACACATACACATACACACATGTACATAGACAAATTTACACCTGCACACACGTACACCTGCACACATGTGTACCTGCGCACACACACATGCGCACATACACACGTGTACACACATACACCTACACACATACACAGGCACACACACACACATGGACACACTGCACATACACATGTGTACACTTACACGTACATGCACACACATGTACACATACACATGTGTGCCTGCACACACGTACACACATAAACATACACCTGCACACATGGACGCATGTATACATACACGTGTATACCTGCACACGTGCACATGTCTACACATACACGTGTGCACACGTGCACATGCACCATGCATACACACGTGCACACATGTGCAGATATACGTGTGCACACATACATGCCTACAGTCAAAAACACCACGTGTACACATGCACCTGTATGTCAATGCACGACACATATGCATAAACCCTGAGACATGCACACATTCTCCCTCTCACAGACTCACACACAGACGTACATACGTGCACACTCATGCATGCACACGCACACACACAGCGGGGCCACAGCTGCCCTTCCTGCTATATACCTGCTTGTTTATTCAGGAAGATGAAACAAGCCTGGCCCATTGCTGACTCTCCTGGCAGAAAGACAGACTCCTAAAATCCTCAGCTTAACATCATTTAATCCGGCCTCCCTGCCCACTGACTCCCCTCTGATGCTGCCATCAAGCTATCTGTTTCTGCAGGACGTGCATCTGATCTTGGGGAAATCACAGGATTAGTCACCTGGTCGTACACGCACCCTACTCACCCCAAGTGGGGCTCTCCTGGGCCTGGCGCCATCTCTCTGAGCCATTCCTCCTTCAGCAGGACAAGGAACAGAGGGCTGTTCACACTAAGGCCAGGAGGTGTCCACCAGCCCAGGCTTCTAGATTTCCCTTCTGTGACTTGGGGATAAAGATCCCCGCCCCTCAGGATGGTGAGGAGGGATGAGGCAGAGATCCACCAGAGTCCAGACAGCAGGAAAGAAAATGCCAAGAGGCAGGCGGAGGGGGTTCCAGGAAAAGTGTCGATGCAGGAGCAGTAAGAGTGGTGGTTGAACTTAAACCTGCATCTGGTTAGCTTCCTTAGAGCTGAGCATTTCCTGGGCACTTCTGAAGACTTATTAAAGAACTCTCACTGCCCTGGCTTCAGTCATTCTGGGGTTGACTGCTGCCACTTTGAAGCACTTGTTTCCAGGACCTACCAATAGGAATTCCAGATGTACATGGAAATTCATATTTTTAAGTTACACCATGCAAGACCTATCTGCCAACGAGGTGAAATTCTGCAGCCATGAACCCTCCTGAGATGCAGCAACATGATGAAGCTTAAAATAAATGTTCAGCAACCAACCCCTAGAGCACCAGGGAGACAGCCCTGGCTCCTGGAAGGAGCTGGGGGCGAAGGCAGATGGATCTGAGTTCAGAGCCCAGATCTGCCACCCACCTACCAAGTGAGTGGCCTTAAACAAGTTTCTTACTCTCTCTGAAGCTTGGCGTCCTCATGAACTAAACGGGAACACCGCCCGTTCCTCCCCGCAGGGTCCTGAGAGGACATGAGGATGTGCCGTACGCAAACACCAGCACAGGGCCTGGCACACAGTAGGTGCTCGTAAAGGGGAGACGCTCTCTTCTCTTCTGAGCGCTTCCCAGCCAGTCCTGGTACAGAGCTGCAGTGAAGGCCAGCTCTGAAACCGGACACGCTCTGGGCTGAGAGCCTGGCTCTGACCCTGGACAAGTCACAAGAGATGCTCTGTCTGTGATGCAGAACATGCCTCCGTGTCTACCCCAGTTCAGTGCCAGGACCACAGACTCTCCTACCCCCCCCCCACCCCAGTATTACTCATTTGGTCTCTTCCTGTTTGGTGTGGCAGGAGGGGAAAGAACAGAGTTCCAATGGAAGTGCCTCCAGGAAACCGTCACCGCCCTTCGGCACTGCCCCATGGAGAGATTCCCTCACCTACTAAGGTTTGGTTACTCCTGGGGACAGTAGTCCCAGCACCTCTCATCTGCCCATGCGTGGGCTGAGCACCTCTAACAGCTGGAGAACAGACACCCCCAAGAACAGAGAGCCGGGTGCTCCAGGTGGGAGGTCACCACTGTGTTCAGGAACTGTCCGCTGAGGCTGCAGGTGACATCCAGCAGGCCAGGAGCATTAAGTGCAGAGCTGGGCTGGGAGCCTTGGGAGATAAAGTGCTAGGCCCTCTGCTGGCCTGCAGGTGTCTTCTCCGGACGCCCCCTCTCTATCAGCCTGGGTCCTGACACCTGAATGGGGAGACTGAGGGACATTTAATCAAGGGCCTTGTGTGCATTAATTTCTTAGGGCTGCTGCTAACACAGCAGTGATCCACTGTCCCCCAGCTCTGGACAGAGGCCAAGACTGCGAACTGGACGTGTGGGCAGGACAGCAATCCCTCTGGGGCTCTACCTGGACCTGTGTGCCTCTCCAGCTTCGGGGGCCCCCACTGCCATTTGTAGCTCTGTGTCTGCTCCTCTCCTGTTTCTTACAAGGGCTCTTGTCACCAGGGGCTAACCCAGATCATCCAGGATGATCTCACCTTGAAATCTTTAACTTAACTACATCGACAAAAATCCATTTTCCAAATAGGGTCACATTCATAGGTTCTAGGGCTTAGGACACAGGCATATCTTTTGGGGGCCACTAGTCAATCCATTATAGGACAATTTACAGAGGTGCAGGCAGCCTGAAGGCAGACCAACAAGGGAGGGCAGACCCATTAGCAGCCCTACAGGGTGAGGGGAGAGGAAAGGACTGGGCTGCGGAAAGCACTGTGAGCTGGCCGCCTGGCTCAGCCACCGCTAACCCTCAGCTCAGCAGGGAGCGAACAGGGTTCTCCCTCCTGTCCCTGCCCCCCTGCAACCGTCCCCTGCTGGCCAAACTGAGCCTGAAGCCAGAGGGCTGGGGAGCCCAAGTGATGCAGCCACAGCAGGCAGCTCCCCGGCACATGGCAGCGTGAAGAATTCTCTAGAAAGGCAAACATGAATATCCTGCGCACCCCAGTGTCTTGCTTCAAAGTCCTCTGGTGCAGAGACTCCTGAATGAGCATCTCATTATAGGAGAAACATAAAAATTGGGCATCTGTTGAATTTGCATTTCCTTCAAGTTGCTCCAGCCTTTACCCTCTTGTGCCAAACTCCTGAAACCCTTTCCTATGCCCATCCCAAGTCCATGATGTCCCCAGATGGGACCTCTCAAGGGAAGGGTAGACCCCCACCCACATCTCTGCCACATTAGACAGAAGAAACCAAATGAGTAACACTGAGGGGAGGGCAGAGAGTCTGTGGTCCTGGGACTGAGTTGGGGTGGACAGGAGGTAAGTTTTGCATCACAGACAGAGCAAGGAGCCTGGGGCCAGCAGAGCCCAGCCCAAGCCACTGCCACGCACCAAAACTACTCTGCTCGCACTCGGGAGGGGCACCAAAGATGAGGCCAATGGCCGAGGATCCACCGGAAGTGCCCCTGCTCACCTAGTGCGGAGGCACAGAAGCCCAGCCCCTGGGCCGCCAGGCCCTGCTCAGCTGAGCAAAACGCAACCCTGCAAATCTCTGCTGCTGCTATTTCATCAAGCGCCACGCACAAAATATACTGCAGAAATCACAGGGAGGCTCTGTGGAGGGGCCGAACAGCCCTCCAATTACTGTCACATAACCTTCTCCAACTTGATCTCCCTTATCTTATCTATAATAGATAAATGCCTAGCCCCAGGGAAGGCAAATATTTTTAAAAGCTGAGTATAATAAACCAGAAAAGTGCCAGCTGTCACCGGCAGGAAGTAGTCTTCACTGCCCCCAGCAAGGCCCTGGTCCCAGGAAGAGTGCTCTGGGAGCCCCCTGCTCACTAGGAAGAGCCCACCCTGAGCCAGGCTGATGGAGGAGCGAGTGCCAGGCCTGCTGTCTGCCAGCAGCTCACAGTACAAGGAAGACTGTGTGTGTGTGTGAGCGGCAAGCAGCCAGCCCAGAGAAGATGTCCTTGTCACCCCGAATGTCGTGGGCACAGACCCTGCATCCTCTCTCCCCGACCTCCTGCCAGTGACTTAGAAGGGCCCAGGCAGGCCAACCAGCAGGAAGCTTGGTTAAACCCAGCCTCTCTGCGGGAGCTGCCCAGTCTCACTTTGCCTTGGCAGAGATGGGGGCAGCCGACATGCCAGGCCGCCAAGGGGGACGGAAGCAGAGAGCCAGCTGCCAAGGGTGGGACTGGAGAAAAGGAGGCCAGTGAGCACTCGCCCATTCTGTAGGCGACTGCCCCGAGTCACCTCCTGAGCCATTAGGCGCAAGGCCCTGCTGTGGAGGCCGGGGGACTCCAGGAGTGAAGGGGGCCTGCCAGAATGACCACAAATGTGGGGGGCTTCTGCCCCGAGTCCATTCTGGCCCCCCATCACCCCCAGGGCTCTGCTGCTCAAATGGTGAACATGGGCCTTTACATGTAGCCCATCTGAGGTCCCTGTAAACCTTCCCCTCAGGCTCGGGGACACAGGAATGAGCTGCCCGCAAGAGGGTGGCCCTGGTGGCCTGGGCCTCACTCCTGACTCCATGTCTTGGAAATGTCACCTAACCCATCTGAGCCTGTTTCCTTATCTGCAGAGAAGGGCAGCTAATAGGACCCACCTGAAAGAGTTAGGGGTCAAGCGAGATGAACCACAGGAAAGGACACATAGCAGGTGCTTATTAAATGGCAAATGGTAGTATCATCACTACTGCTTTATGACTTTCAAACGGGGAGCCAGGCACGCAATAGCCAACACCACACAGCAGGAAGGTGGGGTGCAGACCCCAAGCCGGGGTACAGAGCCAGTCCCAGCTCCCTGCTAGCCCCATCTGGTACCTCCCACAAGAAGGCCTCCGCAGTCTGCACAGATACAGCCCAGTCACAAAGAAGATGCGTCTCCAGCCGTTCTGTGGAAGCTGTTAGCTTACAGGACACAGCTGAGCCCAGAGCCCTCCTGCGCTGTGTCAGGGAGGATCCTGGCTGTGGGGCCACAGCTCTCCAGGCTGGCTCGCCAGCTACAAGATGAGGGGCAGAACCAGATGGTTCTGTCGCTCTCTGTGACCAGACAATCAACCAGTTCAATCCCAGACCCCCGTCCCTTCCCGTCCACACCTCCCAGCCCCCAGCAAATGCGGACCCCCTGGTACTGCTGAACGGGGCCTTTTGCTGCTTGAGGTCGGTGCAAGAGACGTCTGGTTCCTGGAAATTTTTAAGTCATGGAAACAAGTATTTCTGGAGAGGGTGGAACACGAGCCGTTTTCAATATGTATTTTTAGGACCCTGAACAGGCTTGAAGTCCCTTTGATTAGTTTAGAACAAAAAACATATGTGTGTCAGTTTTGCCTGATTTAGACGTGGGCGTGACTGGAGTAAAAACAGCTTCCCCCGCTGCATTTTCTGATTTGTGGGGAAAAGCCAAAAGGTTCTTCAGAACAAAAAAAAGCGACCCCCCCCCCCCAGCCCATCTCCCATTCCTGTCTTCCTCCTTGCCTCCACTGCTCTGAGGCGGGGTCTGAGGGCCCTGGGGAGGTCTCCACAGCCCAGGCACCCAGCCCCGCCCGGCAGCTGGAGACAACTGCTTCCAGATGATGTGCGCAGGCCAGCAACTGTGCTGTGCGGGCTGGCGAGCCTAGGAGCGAGGGCCCCCACCCGCCTGCCTCCCTGCGACACTCCTCTCCAACCCCGTCAGGAAACCTCCAGAAAGATCAGGGCGTTGACCCCAGGCTGTGCCCCAGAGCGCCCGCCCCATCTCACACTCCGCCCGGACACGCTGGATCTGACCCCACAGGGAGGACCTGCGGGCCTGCTCCCCAGGGCTGCCGGGAAGCACGGGCGTCCCGCTGTGTGCGTGTCCACCTCGTGGTGAAGCGAGAACTGTGCGTCTGTCCAGATGGAGGCCACTAAGGCCTCCCGATCTCCACAAGGCAGCCGGGCACAGAGCCACTTACATGCCTTCTCTCCTTGGAAACTTGCAACCGTCCTATTCAGATATTTTTAGGCCACTTCCAGATAAGCCCGGGGGGCTCAGAAATATGAAAGGCTGGAAGGCAACAGAGCCGGGGGCACCCCAGGTCTGTGTCCCACAGCTAAGTCCCGGGACTGTGAGCCCACTATC
>PJEM01004671.1:123058-148017 GCA_004023845.1 Helogale parvula
GTGCACAAACGTCCTCCCACCCCCCTCTGCTTCCTGTCCTTCAAAGCCTCCCATGGACACTTTTGAAACTTCCTGTCTGCTTCTTTACTCCAAAGGACTCCCAGCCTTTCCGGAGCTGGCGGCACATTATTAACACATATTCATACCCCCCCCCCGCCAGGCAGCACATGCACGGAGCCCCAGATGCAGGAAGGACACAACTGCCCGCAGACAGTTCTCACACAGGTGGACCCACAGGCACATTCTCCCCTGCAGTGCTGCTCTCTTGCACCTGGGGGTGGTTCGGTCTGTGCCCCCCAGACGTCAGTCCAAAAGTACAAGGTCTAGATAAAGGGGCGAGGGACATAAGGAAAGAGACTTAGAAGGGAACAAAAGGAGAAGGAAAAGAAAAACAGAAGGAAGGAGGAGGGGGAAGGGAGGGAAGGAGGAAAGAGGGCGGGAGAGGGGACAGAGTGCCTGAGCAGGTATCCTTTTGTGTCTCAGTGAGTACCCAAGGTGTAGCCCATTAACCTCGAAGTCTGGAATCAGATATATAATAAATCACAGTTTTTTTAGCTGCGTGATCTTATGTAGCTTACTTAACATCTCTGAGCCTCAGCATCTTTTTCTGTAAAATGAGAATACAGTGGCTGTGTCAGAGAGCGGCAAAGAACACAGAAGAGCACCAGGCCCGTGGAAGGTACTTGATGACGTTGGAAGAAAGACCAGACAGAGTTCCTGGAAGTGCAGTGAGGCCATACGCATCCCATGCAGCAACGTGTCACTGCTCAGAGGACGTAACCGCTGCTGTTCCTATATTATCACCTCTGTCACATGCCAGGCACTGTTCCAGGTGCCTTTGTAGCCATTAGCTCAACTGACCTTCCAACAACCTTGCAAGGTATTATATCATTGTCCCTATATTGCAGATGGGTTAGGCAGAGGCCCAAAAAGGTTGAGAAATCCTTTGTTCAAGGGCACACTGCTAGCTGGCAAGTAACAAAGCCGGGACGTAAGGGAGGCCCTGGACCCCGTCTCTCCTCCATAACACCACCACAGGGCGGGGCGCCCTGAGTCTACACCGCGCTACTAACAATTTAAAGTAGGGAGAGCCTGGGTGGCTCAGCGAGCTAAGCTTCTGACTTCAGCTCAGGTCATGATCTCACAATTCATTCCTGAGTTCGATCCCCACATTGGGTTCTGTGCTGACAGCTGAGAGCCTGGAGCGTGCTTTGGATTCTGTGTGTTTCTCTCTCTCTGCCCCTCCCCTGATCGTTCTCTCTCCCTCTCTCTTTCTCTCAAGAATTAGTAAACATTTAAAAATAAATAAATAAAACTCTGATTTAAAAAAAAAAAATTTTAAAGTAAGGGTGCCTGGGTGGCTCAGTCAGTTGAGCATCCAACTTCAACTCAGGTCATGATCTCATGGTTCATGAGTTCAGGCCCCACTTCGGGCTCTATGCTGACAGCTCAGAGCCTGGAGAGCTTTGGATTCTGTGTCTCCCTTTCTCTCTGCCCCTCCCCTGCTCATGCTCTGTCTGTTTCTCTCTCAAAAATATATACATTAAACCGCAAATAAATATATAAATGAGGGAATGATTCAATGCCTAACATTTATTGAGCACTTACTGTATGCAGAAGCCTATGTAGAATATTTTTGCCCTTGAATCCTCATAATGACCTCATGAAATAAGTATTAATATACTTATGTTTTAAATGAAACTGGAGCCCAGAATGGTTAAATAATTTGTTCAGGGTCACCAGCTAGTAAGTGAGGACCCCGATTCAAGTATGAGCAGGGTCCCCAGAGATGAGCTCCTAACTACTCAGCTGAAGACAGATCAACCTCACCTAGTAATACGTAATAGTCTCTAAAACATTTTTTAAATATATTTTAAGTCAAAAGCAAGGCGCAGAACAGCCTGTCTATGTGTTGTGTGTTTAAAAGGAGACATAAGGACACAGATACTTTCATCTGCGCGGAGTATCTGGGAAGCCTTGCGGGAAGCTGGCCACAACGGCTGTCTCCAGAAAGAGGACCCGGGAAGCGGGGGTCAAGGATGGGGAGAGTCACACTTTTGTACCCTCTGCGTTTCTGTGGATGCCTTTAAAAGTATGAATGTGCCATTCCTCTCTTCAGAAAAAATTCTCTGTATTACTTTGTCAGCTTAATGGAAACTAGTGCTAGCATGTACCTCAGGGAGGCTTGGGAAGGAGGCCCAGGCAGGCACAGAGGTCAAGCCCCTGACTGGAGGCCCCCACAGAGGTGGGCAGTAAATGTGTCACACATTCACATCCGTGTCCTCAGATTCCAAATAAGACTAACCACAGCTCCAGGGTCCTTCCTTGTTACCTCTGCTCCGGGCCAGGACGCGGATTACAAAGAGAGGCCCAGGGACTCTCCATGGAGAAATGACTTCTTCATCCTGGGGAGCGCTCTAGAACTTTCTATGGCTGACTATCGCCTCTCCCACGCAGGTGGGCAGTGAGAAGACCTCTGACCAGGGGCCGCCTGCATCTGCTCACTGTTAGACTTCACAGGACGGTCTTCCCTCTGGGCCAGCTTCCCCACCAACAGACCGAAGGCAGCCCAGGAGGAGAGCTCCCTCCCAGCTGTAAAGACATTAAGGCCCAAGAACTCCAGTGTCCCCTGTCGGTCCCCGGTCCCCCCAAGCACTCACTGGGGTCCACAGAGACTCACACCTGACGGGCTCCCATTTAGAGGTGGCTACAAGCAGCCCGGTGCATAGCTCAGCCTCATCCTCAACAGCCCATTCGCACGCCTATTTCAGAGACTCCTGCTCTGAGTGACCACAGGGAGCTTTGAGCAGCAGCTCTCAGAGCTCAGCAGCATGGGCCCCTTGTCCAAAATGCACATTCAGGGCCCATCCGGGAGAGTCAGCTTCAATCAACGGCCCACATTTTAACAACGTCCTCTATCCTGATGCAGGTGGCCCCTGGGATTCAGGACAGGACAGTCCTATTCCATGGGCTCTGGGAAGCCCCAAGGTTCTGTCCCTTCTCGGGGCTGTGGAGCTGAAATGGTCGCTGGAGGAGGGGCAGGCTTCTGGGGAAGAGTGCCAGGTTTGGCTCTGGACGCACCAAATCAAAGGCGCCAGTGAGGGTGTCCGGGAGAGGGTCTGGGGGCAGCAGGACCAATGTTCCAGTGCACAGGAGGGCATCTCCTCCAAAGAGAAGAAACGCCAAATCAAATCCATATTCTTCTGCGGAACCCACAGCAAGAAAGAAGGAAAGAAGGGGAGGGAGGCCGACTGCAGGGAGGAAGGAGAGAAGCTAGCTCTGACGGGGCTATGGAAGGGACCAGAGGATGATGGGCACATCCAGTTCCAGGGCCCAGTAACCCTCAGAACACAAACCAGAAACCGGAAGGCCTGGAGCGGAGGAGGGGTCGCCAGGGGAGCAAGCGGCGCCACCTCGAAGATAAGCAAACTGAGGCCACCGGAAGGGCAGATCTCCGGTGGGCCCCACCCTGGGCCAGGGACTGGCGGCGGTGACGCGTTGTGGGCACGGGGCTGCAGCGGGTGGCCCGTAGAGCCCAGGAGGCTGCACTCCGTTGGGCTGCGGTTCGCAGGGGCGCGGCGGCAGCACCACGGGGAGGCGGGCGGACAACCGTGTGGCCACAGCGCCCCCTGGCGGCCATGGGGATCACAGCCAGCAGCAGCCACATCACACCGCAACTAGGGACAGGTCCCTACTGCCCGCGCCCCGCAGATACCCCAACCACCCCGTGAGCACTGAAGTGGCAGCCTTCTGGCATCAGCCTGGGGAAAACAAAGTCCTTTCCTCTCTCTACATATATATTTTTAAGGGAGAGCAGGTGCCCAGTGCTAACAGCCCCCCACTCCCTGCCCTCACACACACACACGGGGAAACACACAGCAAACACCTCATACTTCCTCAAGTGCCAGGGCTATGTAAGCACTTTCCAGGTATGATTTTTCACATCAGCCTATTATTATCCCCATAGGGATAAGGCAGCTGAGGCACAGAGAGGTTAAGGAACTTGCCCGAAGTCACACAGGTAGAGGGGAAGATAGGATTTTTAACTTCTTAAGTCTTGATTCCAAAAGAGAAAGGGGAATATTAGGTGGGGGTGGGGGTGAGAAAAAAGTCACTTGTGAGACAGGGCAGTGCAGGAATGCTTGGGGCCTCCATTTTGTGTGAGAGTCCAGGGTGCCTATTGAAAGTGTTCCGGCTCCATTGCAGAGCCTACTTCAGGGACGCCCCAGGGTGGGCTCACCCACAGTGACCGGTGCAGACCAAGGTCTGGGCAGCTAGATGGAGGGAGGGGAGTTCTGCCTCACCCGCCACCCCCGGCCTCTCTGTTCATCTGTACTAGCTGGGGCTGGTGCCAGAGGATGGAGAAGGAAAGAGGCTTCAGGGTAGAGGGAATGTGGAGATCTCACCTGTCCAGACAATGTCTCCGAGCTCCTTCAGATGCCTGCGGCACAGCGGCTCGGCTCGCTGTGGCTTCACATTCGGCCACAGGCCTCCCCTCCCCTTCCCCAAGTCCCTGCAACAGATTCTAGAACAGAGTTCTCACTAGGTGCTGATTTCTCTGTCTGGCCTCAAACACAGGGCTGAGGTCTCTAACTCCAGAGTTGCCTCCTCCCTGACTGAGGTCCACAGTCTCAGAGTTTCTGGGTCCAGCGGTGGTGAGCCCACTCGGGTCTCCGCACACCTCTCCCCAGGCTGTCAGCAGGCTGCAGAGCTAAGCCCAGGGGAATGGATGGGCCAGCAGGGGAGGAAGGGGGAGCTAGAACAAGAAAGAAGGGGTCACAGCATGACCAGGCCCGCTGACCCGACCAGAACCATCTCTGAGGTTGAAAAACTAACACGGGACCCAGTTTCCCCTTCATGGGTGAGTTGGAAACCAGGCAAGACCTCGTGGTCGCAGCTGGGCCCCCCAGCCTCAGGAGCAAGAAATGGGAAATCCTGGAAGGGAGGGAGACAAGCTGGGGGGCCGGGGGGTACCCCTTCTCCACACCATCCGGCTGATTGTTCCCTACTATTAACACTACCTTGGAGAAAGAGGCCACCTAAACTGCTTATTAAAACAAATCATGTGAGTTTTTCTGGCCTTCTCCCCTATGGGAACTCACCCACCAATTCCCCCTAGAACACCCCAGAACTGAAACAGGAATGTGTCATGCTCAGATATGCCCTCCCCTTTGTTCTAAATAGATAAGCCTCGCGGCAAGGCATGCTGGGATCTCAGTTCTGTGGATCAGTGGGGACATGCTCCCCCTGCCAGCCTCTGGACCTCTGCACATGCAGCTTCCTTTGCCTGGACTGCTTTCCACCTACCCCTCTCACCCATTAAATGATGAGTTTTTCTTCACCTGCAGGAAAAATGTCACTTTCTCAAGGAAGTTTTCCTGATACATGTCTCTCCGAGTCTATGTAAAAGCTCTGGGCAGCAGAGGTCAGGCAGCTTGGAGGTCCGGGGGTCCAGAAGGCAGAGCCTAAGACCAGGACTGGGATGCAGGTAGTTTATTTGGAAGAAGTCCCTACGGAGCGGGAGGGAGGGTGAAGCACTAGTGACACAGAGAAGAAGTAAGGAGACCCCAGAATGAAAGGCGCATTTACCGTCGGGTGCACGCATGAAGCGCGTGCTGTGAGAGCAAGGTGAGCCTGTGCCATCAGGGAAATGGCCACCAGCCACATCGCTGGCGCTGAACTCATAGCCAAGGAACGTAAGGAGCGGGTGCCAGGCCTGGTGCTTAACTGGCTTGTTTTCCTCGCCACTGAACCTCCAGCGCCTGGCATAGGGCTGGCATTGTGTGCGGACTTAATGATTGCTTTCTGAATTAATGGATTGAGTGAGTGGATGAATGAATGCTTTAAGAGGGAGCCCTGGGGCACCTGGGTGACTCAGTCAGTTGAGTGTCGGTTTCAGCTTGGGTCGTGATGTCACAGTTTGTGGGTTCAAGTCCCTCATTGGGCTCTGTGCTGACAGCTAGCTCAGAGCCTGGAGCCTCCTTTAGATTCTGTGTCTCCCTCTCTCTCTGACCCTCCCCTGCTCGCTCTGTCTCTCAAAAATTAAATAAAAACATTTAAAAATTTTTAAGAAGCATGAGTCCCAAAAGAGAATGACTAACAGTCCAATGTAGGTCATTCGCAGTCAGTACAGCAGAGGATACAATCAACAGAGAGAAAAGCCACAATCATAATGAGAGAAACTATCTGCAAATCATGTCTCTGTTACAGGGCTGTTATCCAGAATATATCAAGAACGCCTACACCCCAACAACCAAAAATCAAATAACCTGATTTAAAAATGGCCAAAGGACTTGAATAGAGATTTCTCCACAGATGATAATCAAACCACCATCAGGCATGTGAAGAGCTGCTCAACATTACTCACTACTACAGAAATGACAATCAAAAACCACACTGACCGGGGCGCCTGGGTGGCTTAGTCGGTTGAACATCTGACTTCAGCTCAGGTCATGATCTCATGGTTCATAAGTTTCAGACCCGCGTCGGGCTCTGTGCTGACAACTCAGAGCCTGGAGCCTGCTTGGGATTCTGTGTCTCCCTCTCTCTCTGCCCCTCCCTTGCTTGTGCTCTGTTTCTCAAAAATAAGTAAACATTAAAAATTTTTTAAAAAACACACTGAGATATCACGTCACACTTATTAGGATGGCTGGCTATTATCAGAAAAAAAAAGAAAGAAAGAAAATATCACAGCTGTTGAGAAACCAGAACCCTTGTACAAATTGGAATGTACAATGGTACAACTACCATGGAGAACAGGACGAAAGCTCCTCAAAAACAAATAGATATGGGCCTCCTGGGTGGCCCCCGGGTTAAGCGCCGACTTCGGCTCAGGTCATGCTCTCTTGGTTCATGGGTTTGAGCCCCGAATCGGGCTCTGTGCTGACAGCTCAGAGCCTGAGGCCTGCTTGGATCCTGTGTCTCCTCTCTCTCTCTCTCTCTTTCTCTGCCTCTCGCCCCCGCTCATGCTCTCTCTCTCTCTCAAAAATAAACATAAACATAAAAAATAATTTTAAAAAACAGATATGATTACTATATGATTACCAGAAAACCCATTTCAGAGTAAGTTTTCAAAAAAAAAAAAAAATGAAAGCAAGGTGTTGAAGAGGTATTTGCATCCCCGAGTTCATAGCACCACCACTCACAATAGCCAAGGGTTGGAAGGAACCCACTGCCAAATGAATGGATTAATAAAATGAGACACGCACACATGCACACATACACAGGGATACATTCAATCTTAAAAAGGCAGGAAATCGTATCATTGGCTAAAATATGGGTGAACCTGAGGACATTATGCTAAGTGAAATAAGCCAGTCACAGAAGGTCACATGCTACACGACTCCACTTATACGAGGTATCTAATATTGTAGAATTCATGAGACAGAAGTAGAAGGGTGATTGCCAGGAACTGGGGGGAGAGGAACGTGGGGAGGTGTTGTCTAATGAGTATAAAGTTTCAATTTTGCAAGATGAAAGCGTTCTGGAGGTCTGTTACACAACAACGTGAAAGTATGTTATACTACTGAACTGGATACTTGAAAATGCTTGAGATGTTAAATTTTCTGTTACGTGCTTTTTACCACAATTTAAAAAGAGAAAAGGATCCTTGAACTATTAACCTTAGACCCAGGTGAGGGGGACTCCTGCCTCAGATCACACTTCATAAAATGTCCCACGTTATACAAACATCAAAATATTTTTCTGGTTTGTTTTGGTCCCTTAAGGACATTTTTTTTGAAAGTTCTGTAACTGGCTGAGAAATGGAGAAGAGAATAAGAGCCAAAATGGCCACCATGGCAGCGGGTGTGGGTGGGATGGGGGGGCCGGGAGGGTTTGACGTGGACGTGGGGATGGCATCTGGTGGGGAGGCGGAGGGTGGGGGTGGACTCGGGGGCTGCATGAGGAGGGGGCCTCAGCTTGAAGAGCTGGCAGACAGAGGAAAGGGGCCAAGGCGGGGAAGCATGTGACGTATTCAATGACAGGCAGTTTGCGCCCGGCGGCGGCACCTCACGGGCACAAGGGGAGATGCTGCGGAAAGGAGGGGGAGGGTCAGTTGTGGGAAGGCATGAGCGTCAGGCTAAGGGGTGGCTGAAGGGAGCCACTGCAGGCTTGGACCCTGGCATGTGAAAGAGAAGTATGCTTAGGTGAGCACTGCCCCCCCACCTCATCTCATTTGGGGAGCAGAGAAATCGAAGACGGCACGCAAGTTCAACTTGGCTTCTCGCTCACTAGCCAGACTAGTCACTCGAGCCTCAAGTTTGATAAGCAGAGGGTGAACAAATCGATCAAACCCAGCTTCGTGTCTGGGCCTCTCCCTCTAACCCCGTCCACCCCAACACCACAATATCACTCACATCATTGTTTGATGGGTATGAAAAGGCTTCATAGTCAAACCCCAGATAAGGTGGGAAAATGGGACATCACATGAGAATAACCACAGAGTCAAGAACTCCTGCATGGCAGAGAAGGCTTTTTGAGGTACTGCTCAATTCTAGAGGCTATTTTGCCCTGAGAGAGAGAGAGAAGCGGGAGGGGAGCTAACAAATCAAGCAACAGGCAATTTGCAACGTGTGCACTGACAACTGTAGTAAACAATTAGGAACAGCAGTAGCCAGGCCTATAAGGATGCTGTTGCTACCTGCTCTGTACTTGAAGGATTTTCCACCAAGAAACTGTACATTGAGGGACTGCAAATCCCTTGTAGTTGACAGAAAAGGCTCGGATTCAGGAGAGCTAGCACTGCAACGCACCAGAGTGTGGGAAATGGATGGTGGCAACCAGCCCAATGCTTTCAAAAGCTGCAGCTCATCTGTACTCCACCCAGGATCCCTTCCTTTATGCCTCAGCCCTGCCCCCCAAGCCCCCCCTCATTCCTATTACCACCCCTTCACTCTGAGTTTTCCTGTCCACTGATTCTGAAGAACTCCAAGTTTCAGTGGCCAGAGGGTTTCTTCTCTGTGACCCCGGCTGTGATAGCCGTTGCACAGACATGGCCCCTGAGACGCCAGGACAGGCTCCATTTCCAGGCTCTGTCCATCTAGGAGATGAGGGGAGGCAAATGGTGTGAGGAACAAGAGAAACATCTCCCTTAGCCTCCCCACGAGGTCGCTAAGAGGAGGATGAGAGGCAAAACTCAGGACTGCCGAGAATCGCTCCTATTCTCAGTTCTCAGTCTTTAAGGCAGGTCCAGGGATTACTAATAAATCTTCCTGTCATCTTTGTCAGAACCCAAGTTCAGAAGGCCCCTTTGGATATTGCGATGATGGCAGGTGTATTTGTTAGCGACTGCTGCATAACAAATTACGCCCAATCTCAATGACTGAAAACAACAATCAGCATTCATTACCTCTCAGTTTGTGGGTCAAGAATTCGGAGCAGCTAAGCTGGGAGTTCTGGCGAGAGGTCTCTCATAGGTTGTCAGGATTTCATCAGGGCCTCCCCTGTCTGAAGGCCTCGAAGAGCCAGTACTGGCTGCTGGTAGGAGGCCTCGGTTCCTTGCCCTGTGGGCCCTCTCCACGGAGTTTCTCCCCTGAGCGAGCCAGGCATTTCCCACCCCTATACAACCCATCAGAGAGAACAAGGCAGATGCTGCCACACCCATTTGAGCCTAACATCAGAGGCCCCAAGTCACCTCCCCCATACCCTACTGGTCCTGCAGACCAGCCCTGACTCAGGAGGAGTCCACGCAGAGGAGGATGCCTGGATGGCACTGGGGCCACC
The DNA here is from genome assembly GCA_004023845.1 of Helogale parvula. NCBI lineage: Eukaryota > Metazoa > Chordata > Mammalia > Carnivora > Herpestidae > Helogale > Helogale parvula. The sequence goes on from PJEM01004671.1 coordinate 132,782, forward strand.
TTGGAGACAGGCTACCACAGCAGGAGCCGAACAGGAAAAGAGGCCCCTCCCAGGACTGCCTGTCTAGGGAGGCTGCAGGTCATGAGGCCACAGCAGGGGTCTTCCCCGGGCCCATTCTCTGCCTCTGGAGCATGTATTTTTGGAGGGGGGGGGGATGCCCAATGTTTCAGGGTTGCCAGGAGGAATCAGGATAGACATCGTGGGCCAGGAGCCCTGAGACAAGAAAAATGGAGGTGAGCACCTGAACCGTCCTGCTCCTCATCCAGAATTATCCAGAAATACAACCCACAGCCCACTCTTTGGTCACCTGGGACACAGCATACGGGACCACCCCGAGCACAGTCCACACCTCAATGTCTTTTTACTCCTCTAACCCAGAGGTTCTCAGCTGGGAGCAGCTTGATTCCCCAGAGGGCATTTAGCAGTACGTGGAGACGCTTTTGTCACAGCTTGCAGGGAGGAAGGTTCCACCGGTGGGTAGAGGCCAGGGACACGGCTCAATGGCCTATAAAGCACAGGACAGCCCCCACGACGAAGGATTCTCTGGCCTGAAATGTGCTAGATTCAGAAGCCCTCACTAACCCTGTGACCAGGTGTGGGAAAGAGACTATGCACAATAGGATGTCCCAAGGCCTGCCCAAACACAACCAAAGCCGCCCCCAGGCTCAGCTGGCCACCTGGTGTGGCTGCAAGTTTCTGTGGGCATGCAGCCCTGCAGGGGCCCCCTTTTACAGTTTCCACTTCTCACTAAAGTACGATGGACACACAAGGTTATACTGGGTCCAGGTGTGCAACATGGTGATCTGACAATTCTGTACATTATACAGCGCTCACCATGCTAAGTGTGACCACCATCTGTCACCATATAATGTTCTCGCAATATGATTGGCTCTGTTCCCTATGCTCCGCCTTTCATCCTTGTGACTTACTTATTTCCAGTTGTAACTCTTCACCCTTCTCCTTTACCTCAGAAATGAGGGGAATGATCCTATGCCAGGAGGTGAAGCCAGCTGTAAGGACAGGTTTCGGGGGGTACTGCCCAAAAGGCCCTTAAAAGCCACCATCCAGGACCCATCTCCCCACAGGATCCCAAACTGCGAAGCTCTAAGGGGCCAGAATATTCACACCCATGTGATCTTTGACCTGCTTAAAATGAGGAGGGCATCACACCCACACGCCTGCCCCTGCGTGGTCACAGGCCCTCAGGCACATACGGGCGCACAGTCTCCAGGGGCAGGCCGTGACTCCCCTGCACTGTTTTATTAAGGGAACAGAGACCCAAAGGAATCACATTCCTGTACATTCTAAGCTGTGAGATTTGTCCAGTTGGGAAGATGGACCCTGGAACCAAGCTTCTCAGACTGACCCCAACTCCCCAAGACCGCGGGTACTTCCTGGGCAGAGCTCCACCGTGGCCACAGCAGGCTGAGTGCAGGAAGGGGCATGAAGGGCCACAGCTACTGATTGGCCCAGTTCCTTCCTTCATTCTAGAAATTACCGAGCTCCTGCCTCAGGTCAAGCACAGTGCAGCCAACAAGGCAGAGACTGTCCCTGCCCTCAGGGGGCACAGGCCTCAACAGAACCTCACAATTCGGCACACACAGGAAAACATCACTATCATGGTCCTAATGGTAGCTGCCACCTGCTACTGGGCAGTTGCTCTGTGCCCGGAACTGTGCCAGGTGAGTTACTATGCCGTTCAGCCTCGCCAATAAGCCAGGCAGACCAGGGCACCGCCTTCCCCTCCGTCAAGTCAACTGTCCTGCTGCTTTGGCTCCCACTCCTCCCCTCCCCCATTTCTCCTTCCCTCTGCCTCCTCCAGGTGCCCTGTCCCTGGTCCCACGCCCTCTAATCCAGCATCCACGCTTCAGTCAGAGGGAGCCTTTGACCGTGTCACTGTCCCCCTCAACCTCTCGGTGGCTCCTGTCTTCTAGCCTCAGCTTGTCCGGTGCAGCACAGCTCAGCCCCTACCACTGCCACGCTGAGATTCGGGCAGCTCCCCACCTTAATCCGCCCCCCTCCCACCCCCAGGGTGACTGCAAAGCAAAGGGGCTGTGCCATATGCACGGAGCCACAGGCCTGCAAGCAAAACAGATTTAATAGTAATTCAAATCTTCACCTGCCCCTCCCAAAGACCCATGAGAGGCTCTAGGTCATAACTGGCCCTCCTGATGCTTCCTCAGCCCTTCCTTCTGCTTCCCCCTTCTCTCCAAGCCTGCACCAGCTTAGGACTTGTGACCCCAGACCCTCAGCTCTCCCCGACGCCCTGGGAGCCCGGGCCATGCCAGATCTTATAAGGCCTCCCTCCGTTTCTCTTTCTGTTCTGTCTGTTCTTCATAATAAAAGCTGAGAACCCACTGGAAAGGCCCACCTGTCCTTGGAGCACATGCCACAGGGACACGGTGAGGTCTCTCTATTAGGGAGGACGCAAGCTCACACAAGCCATTTCACCCTATTTCACCAACATCAACCCACAAGCCCTGGCTGTCGCTGCTCCCAGCTCAGGGGGGCCCTCTGAGCTCCCAAAGGCAGGCAAGTGCCCCTCCTCCACACCCCCAGCTGCTCCATCACAGATCCCACCTCCCCCTCCTCAGGTGGCCTGTGGGCTGTCCCCTCCAGGCCCCAGCTGAGGGCCCAGCAGGCTCTGCTCCTCCCCCCACTCCCGCCACCCCATAACCTCCCTTAGGTGGTCTCTGTGGAAACCAACAACAACAGCAGCACCATGAGAGTCAAGGGAAGTGTGGGGTGGGGAGGAAACTCGCCAAAAACACGGAAGTAGCTGTCAGATGACAGGTGTCCTCATGGGATCCCACCACGTGGGGCCACCCATGCTACAGGCCAAGAAGGGTCAGTTTCTGGCTGAGTGTGGAAGGAGCTCTCAGGTAGATATCTGGCACCAACAGATGTCAAAGCAAGAATACTGATGCATTTCTCCCCTTTCTATCTGACCCGATAGGAAAACACCTTCCTTCCTCTTCTGGGCATGAATCAGGACATTGGCAATAGCTAAAAATTTATAATAGTAAATCGTAAAAGCATAAAAAAGGCCCTTTCTTATGAGGTGGGATTTTTTTCCTCCCTCCCCCACAGCAGTCCCCCTCTTGGGATGCGGCCCCTCCCCAAGCCGCAGTAACGGAAGGAGGCATTTGCTCAAGGCAGCAAAGGGACCCCATGTGCCCTCGGTATCACCACATGGACAGTTAAGGGGAGGCCAGTGTTGGCCAACTGAGCCCCTGCTCCCTGCACAGAAGAACCAGAGGGAGCCGCAAGCTTCAGGCCCACAGCAGAGACTGGGGCTCGCGAACAGAAGAACACCAGGGTCAGAGGGCCAAGGAACCACAGAGCACAAGAGACAAGGAAGAAACCCCAAAAGAAAGGGGTGTTGATTTTAGTGGTCACATGCGGAGGTGGCCCCAAGAGCCGAGATCGGAAGACCGACACGGGCAGTGGCAAATGAGGAGGACAGAACAATTCTGCACTCCCCCGGGCTCCGTGTATATGCCTGAACTGCTTGCAGGAAAGACGACCGGTAACGAAGCACGCCACTCTCCCTGTCCCCAGGTAAGACTCCATTACAGGGGCCGCATCTATATTTCTATAGATGGACAGGGAGATGGCTCATACTCACTGGGCTTAGGAAAGAGACAGCCTGTTTCCCAATAACCACACCAACACCCCTCTTCTGCAAGGTGGCCATGACAATCCCCCACTGGGAGGTGGGGTCGACTTCACCCCTCTTGGAAGGAAGTTGGCAACGCAACAATCTTAACAGTAGAATACATAGGAAGGATGCCGCGTGGGGCACCTGGGTGGCTCAGGCGGTTAAGCGTCCGGCTTCAGCTCAGGTCACCATCTCACAGTTCGTGGGTTCTAGCCCCACATCAGGCTCTGTGCTGACAGCTCAGAGCTTGGAGCCTGCCTCAGATTCTGTGTCTCCCTCTCTCTCTGCCCCTCCCCCATTCATGCTCTGTTTCTCTCTGTCTCAATAATAAATAAAACATAAAAAAAAAAAAAGAAAGAAAGGATGCCGTGTGACTTCCAAGGCTGAGTCATTATGGCCAATAGGCTTTCACCATATTCTCCAAGACACACACCTTGGAGCCTTGGAGCTCTGGGCTGCCACGTGAGGAGTTATTTACTCTAAGGCCGCGTGGCTGGGAGGCAGCCAAGCTACACGGAGAGGCCACAGGTAAGAGGTCTAGGTGCCAATCCTAATCTTCTGGTCATGCCAGCCTAGCTAGCGGACAAATGAGTGAGTGAACGGATGATCCTCCAGGTGATTCCAGACCCTGCCATCAAGTCACCCTCTACTTGGGAGTGTCCCCAGCTAATGGAGCTGCTAACTCAGCTCCAACCCACAGAAGCTATGAATCCAATCAGCATACTGTTTTCCACGGCTACATGTTGCTCTAATTTGTTACACAGCAATACTGACTGGAACAGGTGGGGTCCAGGGATGTGCCATAAGTCAAGAGGCTGGAAAAACCCCTCTTAGAACAATCAGACCTATGCTCAAATTTAATTCACTCAGGCCAGCCACTTGACTTCCCTGCCTCGGTTTCCTCCTCTGTAAAGTAGGAACAGCACCGTCCTTGTGAGGACTTATGGAGCTGGGAAAATTATCCCCTGAACTCTGAGAAAGGTGGGGACGGTGCAGATGTGAGGGCTGTTTGCACTAGGACACTCAACATCAACTTGTGGGTGATGGAGCCTGTTCTGACATTACACCGAACTGACCCAGTTCTGTGAGTAATCAAGATTCCATGGCTTTTCAGACAAAATGAAGAACGTGGGGCATTGCCCTAGTGGCAAAAACCAGTAAGACTTAATTTATCTCCTGTATGTGTTCTGTGTTAATTGGAACTTTTTTTTTAATGCATGGAGAAATTCGCTGTCAAAATACAGAAAAACTGTGCACAAATAAGCTGAGAAGCAATCATGATATAAGCTCTCAAATACAATTTTTCCAAAATGTCAACTGAGCTGGTGTTGCAGTTAAGCAAAGGGGCTGCTGGAATCTTGAGACTTTGAAAATAACAAAATCGGTGTTTCAAAGTGGGAGGGGGGCCAAGGTCCCAGTCCTTGGAAAGCTGTCTTTATTCCTGCCATGGGAGTGCCCACCACGTGGGATCCCAAGTCCAGGTGGCAGAGGTGAGCCTGCACGGGAGCCCCCCAGGGAGCAAACTCCAATACCTGGGAGGAGAGGCATTCTGCTGATTCCCGCTTGCTTCACAGCATGGCTTGGGCTCCTGGAGACTCAGGGAATGGGGACCCTGAGGGTAGGCAGCCTGACAAACCTCAGGAGAGAGCTCTGAGCACGATGCCACATTCCTGGGTGATCCCCCAAGATGTTACGATCCGTGGACGCCAACAAGATGGGCAGGAGCAGGAAGAAATTAAAGAGTGCCATGACAGGGCAGAGAGGGGCTCACATGAGATGGTGGGGGACTGAGGACCCCAGGTGAGGTCTGAAGGCCCTACAGTAGCGGAGGGAGCCAAACACTCAGACACAGAGGGAGGCCGCAATCACTCAAAACAGACAGGAGGCTGGGATGGCGGGAGCAAGTCCAGGATGCTACAGGAGGACATTCAGTGCCTGCCAGAGAAGGTTGTTGGGGGACTGAATGAGATCATTCATTCATCTGTTCACAAAATAGCTACTGAGCACCTGCAAAGTGCCAGACGCAGAGAACAGCACCCACGTGGCCCGGCCCTCGGGGGATGGAATGATCTGATCGCCGGAACAGAGTGGGCTGCTTGCCTCCCCCCCCCCCCACCCCCGAGACATTCTCATCTCCTGGGACTCAGTCATTCATCAGGGTATCTGCTCCATAAGCCGAGAAACAGGTAGGAAACGTGTTTCCTTTAATAAATAAAATAAAATCCCCTTCACCTCACCCTTGCCCGCAGGCGGATGCTGGTAATACAGAGTGAGGCGGGCTCTGTTGTGTATTATGTTTTAATAAAGAGGAACCATCTCCCCAGCCTCGTGTTAAACAAAAATCTTCTTCAGGACGATTCACGGTGTGTTTTCGAAAACAAAAATCCACACATTTTAAGGGCCTCTGCTATCACCCAGGGGAGGGAACAGTCCCTCCCAATGCGGGGCTGGTGGACGGGGTTGGGGGCATGAAGTGGCCCCCACCCCATGGCGCCCTGGAGCTCCTCACACCTGGCCGGAGGGCCCAGACTCACCTCCAACTGATGGCACCCAGGCGGCTTCCTCAAAGCCGCGTCCACAGCCCACTGGAGGTGGGTCACCAAGGGCCCCTGTTATCTGTGTCCTTGGCGCTCCCCAGCCTCCACTTCTCCACTGGAGCCTCCAAGACTTGCAAACAATGGGGCCAGGGCTGCACCCGGTGTTTGTTGTGATTCTTCTTTAACTAGGTAAATAATATCTCAGAGGCAGACATCTATAAAATGAGCTGTTCCGCCTCAGTGAGGCTTGTCGCAAATATGAGGGCTTGTTCTTTTCAAAATACTTCAACATCCCGCGGGTATGAAAAATACAATCCCCTCTCGACGGGTTGACTCAAGCGGTGTTTAAGCAGGAGCCACAGCAGCTGAGTGGCGGAGCGCTTCATAAAGGACACGGTCCGGGGCCAGTCCTCGGGGAGGCTCACGCAGGGTCCACAGGTGAGCTCACTCGCACCAGGAGGTGCTGAGGACCAGTGTCAGGATCTCGCGGCCCCAGGCGGGAGCGCACTGGTTATGGCTCCTGAGGCAGCTGGACAGAGGGTCCTGTCCCAGGCTCGCCAGCACCCCCCAGAGGGAATGGGGGGCCTGTGTTGCAGTGGAGGAAGCATTCAGTCAGCCAGCGAGTGCTCGGCCATAACAAGGGCTGTGACAAGGAAAGCCTCCCTTAAGACAACAAAGGAGTAATCCTGAGGGAAGGGTCCAGAATGCGCTCCACGTCGGTGAGGCCTCTAAGAGTATTTGTTAGCAACCGTGTCACTATTGAGGAAAACCATCACCAAATGGAAAAAGAATTTTCAGTTCTCATAATGATGGAGACTAATCAAAACCAGCTTCAAGTCTGAAGTGTATTAAGGATCCAATAAATAATCTTGATTCAAGCAATTACTTAAAATTGAAATTTGCTAAGTGAGGAGAATGAGTCATTCATTAGCACCGTGACACCTGTTACGTGGCAGAAGCAAGGAGCCCTGGGGGCAGAAAGAGACGAATGGGTGGGAGTTGGAGGTAGCCTCCACCCCCGTGCGTCCTTCTGCGGGACCGGAAGCCTGCTCGCACCCACAGGCCCTGACGGGGACCAGCCCTCTCACAACTCGCTGCCCTCAGGCTTGCCTCTTGGTAGCCCAGGGTCACGTCACCTTCGTGCTGGGCTTTCACTCTGAAAGCTTCGCTGAGTGTATTAGTTTGATGCCCCTACCCCAGAAAGCCCTGAGACAGGGTTTCGAGTGCAAATGGTGTGCGTGCACGGTGCCGACACGTGGGAAGGTGACACAGCGAGCCGGTGAAGGATGTGCTGATAACCAGTCCCCACAGGGACAACGACGCGGTAGGCAGACGAATGGCCCTCAAAGATGGCCGCCTCCTAATCGCAGAACCTGAGAACATACTAGGCCTCCTGGGAACGGACAGTTAAGGTCTCAGATGAGATAATGACTGCAGGTGGGTTTGGGCACTAATGAGCTGATGCCGACACAGGGAAATAAGCCCGGACCAGCCAGGTGGGACCAACAGAATCATAAGGATCCTTATAACGTGGCAGGACAGGAGTTAGCTGAGGAGCCACGTGATGTGAACAAGACTCACCTGGCCGTTGCCGGCCTTGAAGATGGAAAGGGGGGCCACCAGCCAAGGAATGCAGGAGGCCCCAAAAGCCAGAAACAGCAAGGAAATGGATTCCCACCTGCCAGTGCCTCCTGAAAGGTCCTGCCAGCACTGTGATTTTGGCCCAGCAAGACCTATTTCGTATTTCTCGGGTCAAGGCAGTGAATCTGTGTGGTTCTAAGCCACTAAGTTTGTCATGATTTGTGATAGCAGCAGCGACAAACACAAGTGACGTTAGGAAACTCTCCTGTGCTTTCTGCATCCATGAGCTCCTAGTAAGATCAGCAAAGGCACTGGAGACCGAGTGGCTCATAAATGTAACTGGAATCTCTTCCTCACAGTGCTGAAGTCCAAGACTTCTCGGTCCTCAGACAGTCCTCTCTGTGTCCTCATGCGGTGGAAGGGGTGAGGGAGCTCTTGGGGGAGTGGGGGTCTCTTCTGTAAGGACACCAATCCCGTGCACAAGCTCCACCCTCACCACCCAGTCACCTCCCAAAGTCCCCACCTCCAAATACACCCCCACTTTGGGGATTAGGTTCAACACAGGACTCTGGAGAGGACATAAACATTCAGTCTGTGGCACTGTGAGAACAGGAAGAAATAGGACAGCCATTCTTGTCCCTGTGGCCATCCTGGATTTGTTGGTGGGATCTAGGAACTCCCTGCAGTCCTGATGGCCAAGCTGAGTCACCCAAACCAGCTTTTACGAAAAGCTGTCACATGCTCACCCAGCTCATAACAAGCTTTGCATGTGACCCTCTCTCAGGCAAAATCCCAGGCCAGAGATAAACCCCAAAGCTCATGGGGCTGGGCCTGTGGCCAGGCTGCGGTAGAGCCTGCAGGAACCCGGTCTGGGGCAAGGAAAGGGAGGCAGAGCTCTGGCCACAGCCTTGTCAGATGGTCCTTCCTGTGCCGTCTCGTGACCCACACCCCTTGATCGCTCCTCTCTAGCCGGCAGCCAGGAGGCCCCTCCTAACCAACAGAGGAGGGGGTGTCTAAGACTGCATTTTCCGGACACAAGAAAGAATGTTTATTGCCAAGTGGGCCCAGGACACATGAGGGTAGCTGGGAAGGTGGCTCTGGGCAGAGGGAGAAGCTGACCACAATGTAGGCAGTTACACTGTGGCCACTGAGGCCTCGGCTGATTCCAGGGGAACCTTGGAGCCAGAATGGACCCTTGGAGTTGTCCCAGTGTGAGGCCAGAGGGAACAGCCCTTCAGAACTCACCCTTTCCTCCATCGGCCCAGTATTAACTAATGGGATGGGCTGCACCTGGGGTGAGGCAGTTTCCCACAGCCAAGGGCAATTTCCAGTGAAGGGTGCAGCTGGAAGATAGCCAGCGCGTCTGAGGAATGGGTGTGAGGGCCCTGAAGATGCAGGGTCAGTGCAGAAGCTTCAGCATCCGCTTGAGAGGAAAGAGCCCACTGGCCAAGGCAGGCAGTGGATTGGACTGGATGGAAGGGGTGGCCCCTTGTCCCCTCGCTCCGGGCAGATGGGCCCCACAGCCCCCCACATGTCCCAGGATTCCACAGGGGCGCTGCCTCTCCTGTCCTCGGGCCCAGGCAACCCCAGCGAGCCAGCCTGTCTCCCCCACGGAAGTACTAACAGAGATATCAAAGAAGCGGCATCTCTTTTTCAAGAAGCTTTGAACCACACTTCTGAAATGGCTGTGTCCAGAGAGATTCAAAGTCTTCCTATTGAAGAATCAGAGGGTCTCCAGCATCAGAACAGAGTGGGTGGGTGGGCTCACAGATACAGAGCACTTTGTGCACCAGGCAGTGGAACAGAGAAGCCAGAATAAGAATATGTGGAGAACCTAAGCAGTCAAGTCTTAGCTCCAGAATCTCTAAAGCAGTGATCTAAACTGGCAGGGCCCCAGGCGGGGTCGGGAAAGGGAGGGCCTCGCCAGGAAAGAAGCAAAGGCCTTTATTAATTCACTCAATCATTCATTCATGCAGAAATGATTAACGAGCACCTACTAAGTGCCAGGCACTATGCTAGAGCCTAGGGGTGCAGAGGGAATTGTAGAGACCTGCCCGTGCCCCCAAATTGCTGACAGCCTGGTGGGGGAGCCAGCCAGCCAGTTGAGTGTGAAATATGCTGAGATGGGGAAGCTCAGGGGCCATGGGACTCCAAAGGAGTCAGAGAGGGCTTCCTGAAGGAGGCAAAGCCTGAGCTGAGCCCCGAAGGATGTGTAAGAATCAGGTGAAAGGCAGTGAGAAGAGAGTAGGAGTGAAACAGGAAGGAAGAGGTTTGAAAGAGGAATGAAGAGGCGTGCAGCTGGGGTGGGTGCGTGTGATCAGAACACAGAAGGCCACGAAGAACAGGCAAAAAGTGTGGACGTTTCAAGAGGGCAGTGAGGAGCCATGCAAGGGCCCTCAGCAGCAGTGTGACAGGACCCCATCTAGGGATTAGGGCAATGAAGGGCTCCACCGGCCACTGAAGACCCCGTTCACAGCCCAGAGCTCTGAGCCAGGATTGGGGAGGCCCGGACTCACAAGGGCAGTGGAAGCTCAGATGATATGGACCAAGGCCTTTTATAATCTTGCCCTTTCCTACAAATCCAGCCCCTCTCACACAGCTCCCTGATTTAAAAAATGTCATGCTCCAGATACACCTAAGTCCTTGAATCATCCCCAAAACTGTGTTATTCTACTATTGGTCTACTCCTCCAGGCCTTCGCTCTGCCTGCCATTCTCTCTCCCGACCTGCTTCCCCTGGCTGACCTCACATCCTTAACCACCACCACCGCCACCCACAGAGCGGCCAGGCCCCTCCCCTCAGAGCCGGCCCAGGCCCGGGGTGTCCTCCCACCGTTCCCTGCTACAGCCACCTGTTTGCGTGTTTGTGAGTCTACCAGTCTGCCTGTATATCTACCTGTAGGAGCTGAACTCCCCGAGGGCGGGGACCTCATCAGTGCAGACCCCCTAAGACACACCAGGCCCAGCTCCGCCTGCTCCTTGCAGCCCTGGAACAGGAGGAATCATCCAAGAATGTCTTGTCCACACCACTCTTGCAAGTGAGCAGACGTAAGGAAAGAACAGTGGTGCTGGGCTCCTAGTGGTGCCGGGCCTCTTGTGGACACCGTCCCTCATCATCCTCAAATATGTCTGCCAGCAGGGGCTGTGAGTCCTGCTCCAGATGCTCCAGGGACAGGTGCCGGCCGAAGCCACAGAGCTGGTCAAGAACAAACCAAACTTAGGAGCCACACTGGGCCCTTTGCAAGTCCCATCTTTTGTCACTGTCCAACCCAGTTCTCATGGAATGGCCAGCCACATATCCAGCAAATGGCCTTCTCTGTGTATTCACATAGACTCATTCCGAGGCCTCAACAGGGCTACAGAGGATCTTTCAGTGCGACTGATTCAGGCGAGAAAGGAAAAGCCTCCCTTGGGCCACGACACGGTGGTGTCCTGGGAGTTCACAGGCCTCATGGCCTCCCAGCAAGGAGAACTCAGAACCCTCACGAAAACCTTCCCCTAATCCTTCAAGGCCTGAGGCTCACAAACCCAACCCATGACAATATTTCCTCAAAACAAGGAAAGTGGGGCTCCCGGGTGGCTCAGTCAGTTGAGCTTCCATCTTCGGCTCTGGTCACGAACTCACGGTTTGTAAGATCAGCCCTGTGTCGGGCTCTGACAGTTCAGAGCCTAGAGCCTGCTTCAGAGTCTGTGTCTCCTTCTCTCTCTTCCCTGCCTCCCTCTCTCTCAAAAACAAAAACAAAAAATAATAATAATAAATAAACATTAAAAAAAAAGACAAGGAAAGCAAACAGAGCACTGGATCGTTCTCCGTGGTTTGTGGGACCCGGGACGCACCGGAGCCCACAGGACTCGGCAGAGCAGTACAGCTGCGCCTGGGCCACGGCCCTCCTTGGGGCAGCCTCTGGACCCAAGCGAATTCCCTGCGAGAATGGAGACGTTGCCCCTTTCCGTAACATTCTCGTCGTGCCTGGAAAGCCATGGGTTACGGAAAGAGGGTGAGGCCACCTCATTGGCCTAAGACCACAGATCAAGAACAGGAGATGAGCACTAAAAAGGCTGATGGTGACCCACCTCTTTCAAATTAGCGAACTCTGGGAAGTGAAATCTACTGACAGTCATACCCTAGGGGGACCCCAAGAAAAGTCTTGAACCTTTACGTTTAAACCCAGAGGTCACAAAGCAGTGTTTTTACTCAGATTAGGTAAGGAGCATGGCCTTTCTAAACAGAAGGACTGGGGAAGTAAGGATAATCTGGTCCACGAAGGACCATCAGATGCAAGAAATACCGTGACGTGCCGTGGACAGTACATGTTGTTCTTAATTATGTTTTATTTGACCTCGGGGAACGCTTTCTTACAGGTCACCTCAATCCTTCGGGGAATAAAGCAAAGCGAACATAAACAAATGCTTGAAATTAAAGCGTAGGCAGGACAGCGTTCCAGTGACAGAAGCAGGTGCTCAGGCGATCAGGGAGGGGCTTCGCACCGAGACACGGCCCCCACGACAGCAGCAGCTCCAGTCTAGGTGTGGCAACACTTACTTAAGCCTACCAGGCATGTCCACATCAACTCCACCCCTGGCACCGAAACCCAGTACCGGGCAGGGCAGCCGAGGCGCACAGACACCCCGTGTGTCTTCAGCTCCCCCAAGCCGGCACCATGAGGAAGGAGGGCCAGGGGGATGAGTGTTTCAGAGTGTGGGGCCCTGGAGCCCCTCTGTCCCCGCCCTGGCTCTATTTCTTCCACACTCCGTGATCTCGAACAGAGCTCTTACCCTCCTGCTCCCAAAATGGGGCCAGTAGAGCACCTGCCTCCACAGGAGGGTTTTGAGCTCGTGCATGGAAAGCTTGGAGCCAGACATACAAGGAGCACACGGCCAGGGCCTGGCCGCTTCGAGCCAGCATCCACACTGGGAATAACGCTGTTCACAGCCTGAGACCCGTGGTGGGTGTGGGGGCGTCTCAGAGCAGGAAATAATGGAAAGTCTCAGGAGGGCTTCATAGAGATAGGAGGGCCGGGGCTGTCTCAGAAAGAGAAGAGGAGGAAAGCGCACCCCAGAGGGCACACAAAGGCTTGGAACCCGCAGGGCTGGGTGGGCGTGGAGCAAGGTAAGGAGCCAGCCTGGCTGGGCGGTCAGGCTCAAGGCTGCCCAGGGGAAGGTTGGAAGCTGGCTCTCCTGCCTGAAGGTCGAAAACTAAGCAAACAGACCAACAAGATTAATTCACACAGGCAGACAACTCTAAGCAGTGTGTGTGTGTGTGTGTGTGTGTGTGTGTGTGTGTGTGTGTGTGTGACCTGAATGTTGTGTAAATACTGGAAGAAGATGAACAAGAGAAAAATTATTTGATTGATCCAGCTGACACGGATTCTAGAATTTCTGCTTCTGCTTGTGTTTAAAAAACCGAAATTAGGCCTCTGCCAGAGAAGGAGGCACTCCTGGTTTTGGCAAAGATGAAAACGTTAGCACTCAGTATGCCCTCCATAAATAGCTATGGAAGGAAGGGAAGGAGGGGAGACAGGAGGGAGGGGAAGGGACAGGAAGGAAGGAATGGAAAGCTCATTAAAATCTTCCAGGTGCCCCCCTCTTGCCTGCAAGTTGGAGACCGACTGTAATTCTCATCAGCTGGAGCCCCCTGGCTCCCAGTGGAGACTGCGACCGTTCTCACTGGTGTGTTAATATTGAACTTCAGCAGAAAATGGGGCCTCCCAGGCTAGGAACCTCCAAGGTTAACATTGCCAGGATCTTATTAGGAACACTTGTAACTGTGAATTAAAACCTTGAAAGCAGGGAAATTGGAGTGGCAGGGCCGGGGTAGGAGGCCTCTCCAGCGTGGAGAAGAAACACAGTACAGAGCCCCCAGCTCCCTGCCCGGAGCCAAGCATAATGCACTGGCACCCCTGCCCCACCCCTGCCCTTGAGCTACAGGTTGGGTCATGCCCTCTAGGTTCCCTGGTCCCTCTACGCCCATTCCTCAGGCAACCCACTGCCTTCTCCCTCCACCCCCAAGGGGCGTGGTCCCCTGGGCTCTGGCTTGGACTCTATGGCCCCTACCCACCCCTGCTGGAAACCAAATCATCGAGGAACGCAGTTATCAAGTGCCTACTGTGTGCCTAGCCCTGTGCTAAATACTTTCCGTGCATTATCGCATTTGCTCCTCAGAGCAGCCCTCCCAATGAGGTATTCTGCAGCCTGTTTTACAGATAAAGAAAATGAGGTGCAGAAGTCCAAGGTCACAGCACTGAAAGAGTCTGAGCCAGGTCTCCCAACCCCACAAAGTGGTTCCAGTACAAGCATCGGGATGTTTGCTGTGTTTACGCACCACCTGCGCTATTGTTTACTTAATGTTTTCCTTTAAACAGACTCCGTTTATGTTTAACTGAAATGAACATACTGAAGGAAAGCAGCATGTCACTGTGATGCATGCAAAAACAGTATCCCTCGTCAAAAATGGCCAGGAAAGAGGACAGTGCATGTGAATGGACGCCGGGCCCTGGGGCCCGCTGAAAACACCTGCCCCAGCCCCCTCCCACCTTTCATCCGAAAGGCAGACAGAGCAGAACTCCGAGGACTCACTGGCACCGAACTGCCTCCTTCACCGAGACGGGACGGGCAGAGGTCAAGGGGTCCCTTTCGCATCCTGTGACCCAGCATTGTAAATACTGTGTCTGGGCCCCGATGACATCCCCCTGTGGCCCACCCATGCTCAGTGACATCTGGTCCACCCTGTGGGAAATGTGTCCCCTCCTGTCCCAGAACCCACTGATTCCCACAGCTGATCCCCAGCACGTGTCGACAGCCCAGACTCCGGTGGCCAGCTTCTCAACAGCCAGGTTCTGAAGCCTCCCAGGGAGCACTTGAGGGCCAAGCCCACAGCCAGTGAGTACTGACGTGCACCCACACACCCTCACACCCTCAGCCCAGGGCCCCAAACCGGAAAAGGGGGTGCAATGTCCACCTCCACACTCACCCCAACATCTTACCCCCAAATCTGTCTGCTCCCTACAGAGTGCCAGGCTGCTGTGAGCTGGGTGGGGATGGTGGAACATATCCACCATCCCTGCTTGGATGGGGTTCTCAGTTCAATGACATAAATAAGAGCAGTGCACCCCAGACAGCTCTAACTGGGCAAGGAGGAGGTTTGGGCAGACAAGAGAGTCATTGTTTAACTTGGGAGGGGCCTTGGGGAAGTGCACAGAGGAGGTGATGCTCACTTAGCAGTTAAGAAAGCCTCCCTAGGGGTGCCTGGTGGCTCAGTAGGTTGGGCATCCAAATTTGGCTCAGGTCAAACTCACAGTTCGTGAGTTCAAGTCCCATATCAGGCTTGCTGCTGTTGGCGCAGAGCCTGCTTCAGATCCCCTGTCCCCCCCTCTCTCTCTGCCCCTTCCCCCCCCACACCCTCTCTCTCAAAAAAATTTTTTTAAAAACACATTAAAAAATAAAAGAAAGCCTCTCTTT